>JABFPJ010004457.1:0-13792 GCA_022817425.1 Gryon sp. ZL-2020 | reverse complement strand
CTACATTAGCTTCCATGCATCTCAAAATAGTTGCCATAAAATAAGCCCATTTGTATGAAATTCAAGTGTAATAACCTTCAAAGTGTAATTGGCCCACCTAAATATTCATCAGCGAAATGCAACTTCAAGCGTTATCATACATTTTAATCATCTTTGGTGCCATTCACTTAACCCGCGCTTCAATAACATAGATATAACGCAACAATTATGAGAAAATCAATACTTTCGGTGGCTTGCATGAAAATGTCATTGACGATGAAAGAGAGAAGAAGCTTTTTGTTTTTGCATCGTTCGTGATTTTGTCAATCAAGGCTTCTGACCTGTCAATTAAGGACAATTTCATTTACATTCTTTTTTTTCTCTCCAGTTTGATGCAAAGCAAAAGCAAAAACATTTGCACACATTTATGCAAGAATTGAGGAGTCCGTTTATAACCTCAAGCTCAGTTCATCGCTGGCCATGTTAACAAACCCGACGACGCCGATTCAATCGATCCAATTGAATGTCAAGGTCCGACATAACTCGATCGTCGAAAATATTATGAAAAGCAAACAATCATTTACTTTATTTTATTAATTACTATGTATAATAATAATAATTATTATTATTATTATTATTAATTATATTAACCATTCACTTTATTATATATAAATTTTATATATAGTTTTATATATAAATTACATTTATATAAATATTTACATAATCTATATTACATTAATTTATATAAATTTATATAAATTAAATATATATATTATATTTTATATATTTAAATTTTAATTAAATATATAAAATAATAAATAAAAATTAAATAATAATAATAATAATAATAAATTGAAGGAATTGTTGTTGAAGTGCAAATTAGAGCCGCAAAGTGGCACACAATTTGAGCGTCGGTAGTTTTCATAATAAACGCAAGTGTATTATTTGGAAGTAAACAAACGCCTCATCAATATTGAATTCAAATTATTTGCTCAAAATATTAACTCATTTAATCGCAAATTTGTAAACATATTATGCAATTTAAGTATACACCCGTCGAACGTTTTGCCGTGCCAACGTAGATGGCGATGTTAAAAATTTTAATGAATGACAAATCAGTTTGCATTCAAAATAAAGTGTATTCATTTGAAGCGACGAAGCAATGTAGGGTATTTTCATGTACAACAAGCCTCAGAAAAAGGCAAAATATAGTGTGATTATATATTAATAATTAAATATATTCCGAATATTATTATTTTTATAAAAATTTATTTTTTATATATTCTTCATATATTCTTAATTCATTCACAATATTAAATTAATTATAGTTGAATTAATTATATGAAATTAAATTTATAAAATTCCAAACGCTCATAAGGTTCTAATATGGCAATACGTTAAAAAAGATTCAAAATTAGGATAACCATGTCAGGGCCTGGCCAGGGCCCGATTTAGTTACTTCATAATTCAAGGAAACAAAAGTTTAATTTTAACTTATAACTTCGGTCCTTTATCAAAGACGCCCAAGTTTGAAAAAAAATTAAAAAATCCCAATTTGGCCCAGTTTAGACCCTGATTAGGTTGCAATAAGGCAAACCATATTAGAGCCACTTTAGTGTCATATCAAGGCCATATCATTATGAAATAATATCAGATCAGGTCCCGGTAGGAATTACCATTATATCAGGACGTCCTATCCGGGCCAATTTTGGCCTTAATAAGGACAATTTGATTTGACCTTAATAAGACCAAGATTTGAAAAAAAAAGTTTGATTAGGTAACTATTATTAAGTAACTAATTACGTTGTATTAAGGCAAAATATATTGAGGCCGTATTAGGGCCACATTAGGACCATGTCGGGGCTGTACTAGAGCCATATTGAAGTTATATTATGGCAATATTGCGAATATATTAAGGCCATGTTGTGGCCATACTAGGACAATGTTAAGTTCATATCAAGGTCATATTAGAGCCATATTTGAGCCATATCATTCATGTGGAACACTCGGTATATATGTTATATGTACACAATTACATCAGGACAGGGCCTTAATAGGGCCAAAAATGGCCCTGTTAAGGCCGTCCATGTTTTGAAAAAATGTTGAAAAATCCTAATAAGGCCCAGTTCAGGCCCTGATGAGGTTGCAAGTAATAAGGCAAACCATATTAAGGCCATTTTAAGGCCATATTAAAGCCATATCATTATGAAATGAAACTATAAAAATATATTTTTTAAAAATCGAGGAAATCTAAAAACGTGAATCCATTTTTTGGTAAAAAAAAAGTTGAAAGCTTTATAACTTTGAGAAAAAGTGAAGTCATCTTGTAAAAGTTGGAGAAAAAGACTGCGACATTAAAACTGGAATATTACAAAACGTTAGCACCTGCGAATTAAAAGACAATAACAAGACAGCCGTGACAAATGATCCGTGTGTGAGCTCAATCTTATGAGAAACAGTAGGAACGTCACAGTTGGCACTTTCTCTTGCTTGTAGTTTTGTTCTGCGAAGGCTTTGGTTCTCGAAGACGGATTTAGCCGCGGATTTGCGAGCTACAAGGGGCCAACAAGCGACAGATAACGTTTGAGAGATGAATAGAAAGGAGAGGAAAAAAAAAGGAGGACGAATCAGAAAAGAAAAAAGAAGCAACAAGAAAGTTAAACGAATATATATACGCAAAGTTACGAACGAGACAAGCAAATCTGTGAATTCCGTCATAAGAGTCGAGTTAAAAGAGCAAAACGTTTCGTGAGGATGAAGATGTGAATAAATTTGAAACGAAATCCAGAAGGACGGCACTTCTTAAGCAACTTCTAGTACTCATTTTGCTTTGCTTCGTTTAAGCACTACAAATTGTGCGTTTTTTATTCGTTTTTTTTTTTTTTTTTGTTTTTTTTTTAACGTACGTACATCTTTAACGGTAAAAGAAAAATGTAGAAATTTCACGTGCGTGACTTTACGATTTAAAATGCTTCCTTTGAATTAACCATTTGCTCGGGTTTTACTTATCGCTAATTAATTATTATAATATTTAACAATAAAAGTGATATTTTTTATAATTAGTTTAAAGATTTTAATTTATATTTTCATGTTTCCTCACGGAAGAAAATTTATTACGAAATATATGAAAAATGTCGATATATATGTTCGACAAAGAATTATACATTTAATATATATGTATATATATATATTTCTGAAATATATTTTCAAATATATTTTAGTGGCAAAAAGGATATATATTTTAACATATATATATATTTTCATATATATTTTGTTCCGTATGGGATAATTTTATAAATATAATGTTACATTTTTTTTAATTTTTAATTTAATAAAAATTAAGAATACTAAATAAAAAATCTTGTTATTACAAAATCTGAATAGTAATATAAACAATAAAAGCAAGCATGGAATTTAACCATATTGATTTGCCCTTAATTGATTGAATATCTACATTTAGGGATAATATTTATTGACCAGGTGTATCGATATTTGACATGTATATTTAACGGTAAAAGATGCTAACAGCTGAATCGAGCGACTCCATCTGGCAGTGTAATCGAACAATTCAACTTGTAGCACATTCTGACAATAATTGTTTATTAAATTCAATTAATTTATCAAATCGAATAATTGTGTTCAATAACATTAATTGCCCATAGTAATTGCATTTGTCTATCAACTTTATTGATTCTAATTTTGAAATTTAGTTCAATATCTATCTCTAAGTTTAATATATAATTGAAGTATTCATATATAACATATATTTGCGATATATGTGTAACATATATAGCGCATAAATGTCTTGAAATATGTCGCATTTATGTCGCTTATATGTCACATATATGTCACATATATGTCACATATATGTCACATATATGTCACATATATGTCGCATATATGCCAATTATATGTCAATTATATGTCAATTATATGTCGCACATATGTTACATATATATCACATATATGTCACAAATATGTCGCATTTATGTCGCTCATATGTCACATATATGTCGCATATATCGCGTATATGTCAACTATATGTCAATTATATGTCGCACATATGTTACATATATGTCACATATATGTCGTATAAATGACAACATATGTCACAGTACACGTCTTTCTCATATATGTTCTATATATGTCACATATATGTATGTCATCCATATATACAGCATATATGTTCCATATGTCAAATATATGTGATCCATATATACAGCATATATGTTTCGTAGATGTCGTACATATGACAACATATATCACACATAAAAAGCCATATAATCATAATATATGCAGTATATATGTTTAGTGAAACATATATATAATATATATATAAAAAATTTTTTTTTGTCTGGACACCTTCCGTAATCCCCAACGTCGTTTAGTATATGTTCATTATGTCGCCAGTTTGTTTCTAACAATACAAAATATTGACACTTTTGAGCATTCAGTTTTCTACCCCATAAAGTACACAATAAGGTCTCGAGTACAGTCCCGCTTGTGTGGACAATAGCGGAAAGCCATTTTCACGTACAAAGAACTGACGAGTGATTGGCATTTAAAACGTTTGATACCAAATTCTATAGAATAACATGTATTATAAACATATATACATTGCAATGATATCGCCATTTTTCTATTCATAAACCAAGTCGGGGATTTCAAGATCACCTTTTTTTTCTTTTTCTTTAAATTTTTTTTTTCATCTCAAAGTTCAGATTTTCGCTTTTTATTACATAATGTTATATTATATTAATATTTGCATCGTATGAGAATTTTTCATCATTTTTAATGTATGAAAAGTGTTAGCTTTTTCACGGATTAGCTTAATTCAAGTATTTATATAATTAAGATCTTTAAAGCCGACGAGTATTATCGAAGTAAATACAGGAGAAAAAAAGGGTGGGAGCAAACGTAAAACAACATTAAATGTCAATGTTTTGTCTTGATGTAAAAACAGCGCAAATTTGTTGGGTAAACCGGTGAAATGGTTTGTGTTCCATAATTCAAAAACAGTAAATAAAAGCTCGCTGTGAAGTTACGCACGCATATTATCCGAGACGATCTCATTTATTTAAACCAAATTTAAATTTCCATGAAAATAATTGAGAACGGAATTTAAAATTACGTTTAATTTGTAAAATTTTCATAATTTAATTTCATTTCTTCAATGATGAGCATTTTTTGCAAGTTTTATTATATTTTAACCATATATAAGTCATATACTGACCATATATAAGTATATATGGACCATATATTAACTATATATTAACCATATACTGACCATATATTAAATATATATAGACCATATATTAACGATATATGGACCATATATTGACCATATATATGAAGAATATATGGACCATGTATAGACCATATATTAAGAATATATTGATCATATATTGACCATATATATGAAGTATATATGGACCATATGTAGACCATATATATGAAGTATATATGGACCATATGTAGACCATATATTAACCATATATGGACTATATATTTACCATATATGGACCATATATGGACCATATATTGCGACCATGTAACACTGCATGATTTGCTAAAGTAATATATATTGAATATTTTAACAATACATGGACAATATATGATTCTTTTTATCATGAATTTTTTTTGTGTTGGTTGTAATTAATTACCGTGTCTGAAAAAGTACTTTTACGAATTTTACAAAATTATAATACTTATAAGTATAAAAAGATTTGAGTACTTAAACTTTTCATCACAGTGCAATTTAATTTGCCGAGTGTATGCATGAAGAATGGAAAGATTTTAATTTCCGACAAATGAAATGAAGGCACCATGATATATGGTCATTGTTTTCAACTCGGCAGTATATGAAGCAATGAAAAATGTAAAATATGCAAATAATGGTCATATTAATAATATCTGTACTATCTTATATATCAGCGAATTCTCATTAAATGCACTTTCAATGTAATTAAAAAGAAAGGAAACATTGAAATTTTGTTTGTTAGATACTTTCTTTTATTATATTTATTCTTTTCTCCAGAAAATTGCAAATTAAACATAGTTTAGAGTGAATTTGATTTGAGTTTGTAAAATTGAAATTGCAATGTTGATATATTAACGTCATTATCGTATAAATAGTTGAACAATTTTATTGACAAATTTGCTTGCTTCGTTGTAAGTTTATAATTAACATTGCATTCCAGAATTTGCGCGACACAGTTGACTGCTGGTATTTTGCGGAACCCTTCGCGATCTGCGAAAGGACCTAAAGCGGGATAAAGTGCACTCAGATAGACGACAATCCTCGCACTTCAGAGCACAACCCTGCCACCTAAATCTGATCTGAACAGCCAAGTGAAGAACACACTTCTGATTTTCCAACGACGGCGGTAGACAAAATATGAACTTCTTTTATTTCAAAGCAAATTTGTTTAACCAAATTAAAAAAAAACATCATTTATATATAAAAAAATATTATCTGATATGTACAATGTAGTGAATAGTCAAATTTACTATTTAGATATTTAAATACATAAATTAGATAGTCAAAATTATATCCCTATTAAAAAAACCGAGTGTTCCACGTGAATGATATGGCTCCAATATGGCCCTAATATGGCCTTGATATGAACCTAATATTATCCTAGTATGGTCATATTATGGTAGCAGTATCGTCCTAATATGAACTCAATATGGCCCTATTATAGCCTTAACATGGTTCTAATAAGGCCTTGATATGGGTTGCCTTACTGCAACCCAATTAAAAGTTACCTAACCAGGAACTGAACTGATCCACATTAGAATTTCTCATATATTTCCAATACATGGAAACATGAATGATATGGCTTCAATATGGCCCTAATAAGGCCTTGATATGGCTTGCCTTACTACAACCCAATTAAAACTTCCCTAACCAGGGACTAAACTGATCCACATTAGAATTTCTCATATATTTCCAATACATAAAAACATGAATGATATGGCTCCAATATGGCCCTAATAAGGCCTTGATATGGCTTGCCTTACTACAATCCAATTAACAGTTATCTACTTAGGGACTGAACTAAGCCGAATTAGGATTTCTGAAATATTTCCGATACATAAACGTCCTTATTAAGGCCAAAAAGGGGCCCGATAAGGTATCCTGATTTTCATTTTCTCTGTCAAGACCCGATCAAGACTAACCCAAGACAATCCCTTCATAGAATAAAACTACAAGCAAGAGAAATTGCTTGTAGTTTTGCTTGTGCTTTTAGCGCACGAATCATTTGTCACAGTCTTGTTATTGTCTTTTAATTCGCAGGTGCCAACGCTTTGTATTATTCCATTTTTAATGTCCGAGTCTTTTTCTCCAAGTTTCACAAGACGACTCGACTATTTCTCAAAGTTATAAAGTGTTCAACATTTCCCTCTGTGAACAAAAAATAGATCCACTATTTTAGATTTTTTTCCATCTTTTTCTAAATGTATTTATACAGTTTCATTTTATAATGTTATGGCCTTGATATGGCCTTAAAATGGCCTTAATATGGTTGGCCTTATTGTAACCTAATAATTGCAACCTGATCTCGGCCACATTAGGATTTCTTGAACTTTTTTCAAAACATGGACGTCCTTAACAAGGCCACGGATTGGCCTTAGCAAGGCCAATACACATTTTTGGAAATTTGTATAACGGTTTTCCCTAACGGGAAGCCAAGAGAGCCGAGGTTATTTTCCATTTCATGTTTAACATACATGGATGGCCTTATATGGGCCTGACCAGGTAACCATGCTAACCAACATTTTTTCTTCTACCAAAAAATAGATCCACCTGATATGGCCCTAAAATGGCCTTAATATGGTTTACCTTATTGCAATTTTTGCTTATTGCAACCCAATCAAGGCCTCAACTAGGCCACATTAGGATTTTTCAAACTTTTTTCAAAACATGGACGTCCTTAACAGGGCCAAAAATGGCTCCGATAAGGCCATTGTGCACATATGTAACATATATATACATTTATATATACATGTGTACACGTGTATATGTAAAAGGCCCTTTATTGTTTTTGCCCTTTAAGGCCCATTTAAGGTCCGTTCATAAAAAGTTTCCACTCTGTTAGTCAATGAAATGAACCTATTTTTGCGAGTGTATAAAACGAAATGCATTAAAGGTTACATTGAACTTTGGTGAAATTGTTGAATGGCTGCCTAATCTTACGTTTTGTTACAACGCGGCAGTTGAATTGAAAATTTGAGTATTAAAGTCAAGGTTAAAAATAATTGAGCAATCGTTCGCATGTGCCGGCGACGAGGCGCACAGGATCGATTTACGTTACGCTGCAAGCGCAAAAGCCCGACGATAAAAGGATCGGGAGCTACACGCGTAAGTTATTTATCATGAAATGCAGATTAAAAAGCAATATAACATAGTGTCCTCGTTTATTCGTTCGTAAGTTCTTTGTACATGCTAGATAAAACCTTTGCTTTTTTCTCTCCCCATCCCCTTTCCCCGCTCTTTTTAAACACACTCTCTTTCTTTTCTTTCATTTTTTTTTCCTGCCTCGACTTTTTCTCATTCTTTCATTCAATGCAAATAACTGATTTATACATATACGATTCGTGCACAATAAATTATCATTTTATGATATTTTGACGTTTAGCGATATCGTTTAATTTTTTTCAATTGTTTAATCTGAAAATGATAAATTATAATAATGATAAATTGGTTTGCCTGATCGGGGCCCGATTTGGGTCAGAATAGTATTACGCGAGACATTTTTTTAATTTGTTTGGAAAATGACAGCCCTTTAAGGGCCAAGGATGGCCAAGGTTTCATTTCATGATATGGCCTTGATATGGCCTTAAAATAGCTTTAAACGGTTTACTTTGTTGAAACCTAATTAAGGCCTGAACTGGGCCACAATGTGTCCAGTCCAATCCCAATCATAATGTCATTATGATTGGGATTTTTCGAAGTTTTGTCCAAACATAGGCATTCTTAACAGGGCCAAAAATGGCACTGATAGGGCATCCCAATTTTCAAAAAGGGTTACAAAACAAAAGTGCCAATGTTTTTTTCTATGTCATGGTTAACATATATGAGTGGTCATATTATTTTATAATGACATGGCCTTGATATGGCCTCGATATGGCCTTGATATAGCCTTAAAATTGCCTTAATATAATTTGTCCTATTGTAATCCAATCGGAGCCTGAACCTCGTTACATTAGGATTTCTCAAACTTTGGTAAAAACATGTACGTCCTTAACAGGGCTAAAAATGGCCCCGATAGGGCATCCTAGTTTTCAAAAAGGGTTACAAAACAAACGAGCCAATGTTATTTCTCATGTCATAGTTAACATATATAGGTGGTCATATCATTTCAAAGTGATATGAGCTTGATATGGCCTTAAATTGGCCTTAATATGGTTTGTCTTATTGCAACCTAACCTAATCAGGGCCTGAACTGGGCGACATTAGAACTTCTCATATATTTCCAATACATGGGCGTCCTTAACAAGGCCAAAAATGGCTGGTCCCGACATGGCAACCACGTCATGGCCATACCATGACCATACATAATCCTACATCCAGAATGTTTTTTCATTCATTATAAAGAATCCACACCGGGGCCCGACCAGGGCCCGACATGGCTTCCCAATATGACTTAATTTTTTAGTTTTTATGAATGGTGGCCATACCAGGGCCATGTTTCAGCCCGACTGAACACTCTAATAGAATTAAAAATTATTTTTTTTTTCTTTTATAATCAGCCCGACAAATTGATTTGACAAATTAAAAAGTTAATTATAAATTTGTATATTACTAATTACCAAACTAATTACACAGCAAATAATTTCATTAACTTAATAATTTCACGTTCCGAAAGATTGTTCTTCTTTTCAAGTGCCTGCATTTAAAATGATTATCTCGTTTTGTAACGTAATTAGTATATTTTTACACGACAAAGTTATTGGTTATTACGAGTAATAAGTGAAGTTACAACAACAACCAAAAAAAAAAGAACTTTAGCTTACACTTAATCCTATTGTAAAGTTGTACGTTATTAGATTATGTCAAGTAAATTTCGTCAAGTTAATTCTTCTGTGTACGATGTAAACATCGTTAATGAAAACCCGGCTCCGTTCAATATTTTAATTAATATAAGTAAATGAAAACTTCTTACGTAATAAAATTTTTTTTAATATCAAAAAATGAAATAAATTAATGAGATTAAATAAAAAAAAATTTTATAAAAATTAAATTTGAAAAAAAAAATATTGCGAAACCGCTTAAAAAGCAATGAACCGATTTTATAATGTAATAATATTTGAATCGATAAAATATGAAGCCCCGTGAATACATCGACACGATTGATCTCAGCCACGTTCGGCAAATTTGTTCCGAACATACATTTGGAACAACGTGCTAATGTATTTTATGCGCCACATGCATGCATCGAATACGAAATGCCAGTTTGATTTTATTTTTCTTATAGCCCAAAGAGTTCCTTTTCGTGTCTCCGCTCTACCAACTGCGACAAATCTACAAAACTCATCTAAGTAGTCGCCCTCGCGTACCAATTGAAAAGTCACTCGCAACGATCTTACAACGACACGACAATATGAACAACGTACGAACTTAGCAATGACATTATGTTTGTTGCCTTTTGTTTTATGGTGAGAAATATTATGAAACGAATTTTTTAGGTTCTTTTTTAAACAATATTTGTTTTAATTTAAATTATTAAATTAATTAATTTAACATTAGAAGTATAGGCAAAATCAATGTTTTTTTATTCATATATGTATCTTAAGTGGAAAAGTAAATTTAAGGCTGTATTTTCAGGTTTTATTAAGGCCAACAAAAGGTAAACCTTAAAATGGTTTTATTAAGGCTTTTAGTGTCCTAAAATATGTTAATTCTAAAAAGGTTTTGTTAAGACTTTTGAATTTAAATTTAAGGCTGGCATTTTCAGGTTTTGTTAAGGTCAAGAAAAGATAAACCTCAAAATGGTTTTGATAAGGCTTTCAGTGCCCTAAAATATGTTAATTCTAAAAAGGCTTTATTAAGGCCTTTTAATTTAAATTTAAAGCTGCATTTTCAGGCTTTGTTAAGGCCAACAAAAGGTAAACATCAAGAAGGTTTTATTAAGGCTCTCAATGTCCTAAAAAAGGTGATTGCTAAAAATGCTTTGTTAAGGCGTTTAAAGGGTCAAAAAAGGTAAATATTGAACAGGTTTTGTTAAGGCCTTTTAATTTAAATTTAAGACTGCATTTTTAGGATTTGTTAAGGCCAATAAAAGGTAATCCTTAAAAAGGTTTTGTTAAGGCTCTCAGTACTCTAAAACAGGTGTTTTCTAAAAGGGTTTTGTTAAGGCTCAAATAAAAATAAATGCTGAGCAGGTTTTGTTAAGGCCACCAAAAGGTAAGCCTCGAAATGCTTTTGTTAAGGCTCTCAGTGCCTTAAAAAAGGTGAATCCTAAAATGGTTTTATTAAGGCCTTTAAAGGCCTACAAAATGTAAGCCTTAAAAAGGTTTTGTTAAAGTCTTTAATGACCCACAAAAGGTAAGCTCTAAAAAGGTTTTCAAAAGGCCTATAAAGGCTCACGAAAGGTAAGCCCTAAAAAGGTTCTGAAAAGGCATATAAAAGCCCACGAAAGGTAAGCCCTAAAAAGGTAAAGGTAAATCCTAAAAAGGTTTTATTAAGGCCTTTAAAGACCCACAAAAGGAAAGCCCTAAAAAGGTTTTGAAAAGGCCTATAAAGACCCACAAAATATAAGCTCCAAAGTGGTTTTGTAAGGGCCTTTAAAGGTCCCCAAATCAACCTTTAAAGACTGGTTTGTAATATACCTTAACAAGGCCTTAATAAGTGAAGTATACGTTTAAGTTTACACAACCTTAAAAAATACTTATAAAGAACCTAAATTCATCCTAAATAAACTTTAATTTAATTAATTTGATTATATATAACACAATTCATTAGATAAAATGGTTATTACATAATAAACACATAGAATGTACTTTACATAAATAACGTATTATTAATATTTAACATAATATTAGCAGTTATGTAAGAGTACATAATTCAACGTGTAATAATGAAGCATAACGAATTTTGATATGAATTTTAAGTACGACGAAATTGTAATTACATTTTCAACGTTTAATCTCAAGAACTAAAAAGTATGTTAAGTAAACAATGACTCTAATTAATGCAGCGTTTTTAAAATAATACAAAAGCAATAAAACAAATGTTCGCAAGATTTTATTTTACGATACACGAAATTTGCATTAGCATTGTCGCCCAAGTAAGGAGACAAAAAAGTATGCGTTTTTCTTTTCAGTTCATTTCATCGCAAAATCAATATTCACGAAAATGATCAATCAATCAAATCCAAGGGGCGCCTTTTAATATTACACATTTGGGAATATTTCATATATATAAATAATGCAAATAGTCAGATAAGATTAGAACGTCAGATATGCAACGTCCGAAAACCAAACTGCGCAATAATCCAAGTTCAGTAATTAATTCCAAAATAAAAATTTATATTTTATTAAAAATAAATAAAAATATTTTTTTAATTTGAAAATGTTATTCAAAAAATATTTTAATATTAATTATATTAATGTATTATTATTATTATTATAATTTGTAAATATATTGATATTTTCATTTAAATTCTTTTTGCAAAAATTATTATAAAATTATTATTATTAATAATATTATTTAAATAATATATATTTCAATATATATTATATCAATTTCAATATATAATGAAAGAATAATAATAATAATAATAATAATAATAATAATAATAATAATAATAATTATAATTATTAAAATAATTTTAGAAAAATATTTAACTATATTTTTTTAATGAAAAAATAAATGAAAGTCTTTTTCTCGCTATATTTATAATTGATTAAAATCATTATTTGATTAAAACAAAAATCGAGCGAATCAAAATATCATTTATGCAGCATTAGAAACAACGCGCCGTCTATTATAAATGACTATCTGATATTTCATGAAAAAATGCTCGAATAAAAGCGACACAAAGTAATTTGAGTTAAGTTGATTAAACAGATCGGATGGCACAAATGTATAAATACAGAATTTATCTATATAAATATAAATAAATAAATATATATATAATATTTGAAATCGTACATAAAATGGCAACTCGTTTAACATTTAGCAATTTTTCGATTAAAAATAAACTTTTCTTGGAGATTTTTTTTCCAATTTACTGACCTATTTTTTCTTGTTTTTTTATCCCCATTTTATTTATACAATATAATACACAATTTTACATTGCAAATTTTGTTTATAACGAGTTTATACCTTTGATAAAATTGCAATTGAAATGATTTCAAAATTGTTTTTTGTTTTATTAAATGATTTAATCCTTTTTTCTCACTGTATTTTATTTATTAAGTCGAGAATTTAAGTGAAATGTTAAGTTATTTTTAGTACAATGATTATTGGACATTATGCATACCTATAGAAAATATATATACCTACGTAAGTACATATACCATAAATAAGCATAAATACCAGACATTTGAATTCGTAATTGCTACTACAGAAGTTACTCGTTATTTCCTTTTACGTTCTCAGTGTGTACTTTCCAAGATATTTTGGATTATTATTAAGACAGTTCATTATATTTTATACGTTTTTTATATAATTTATAATACCAATACAGAATATAAAGAAATTCTAGCAAATTCCAGAAAAAGAGACAAAATATTCAGAATTGTAATATTCCATCTATATATATATATATATATATATATTTTTTTTTTTTTTTTTTTTTTTTTT
>JABFPJ010004456.1:0-13793 GCA_022817425.1 Gryon sp. ZL-2020 | reverse complement strand
TTGGGAACGTTATGGAATGCTTATGGAAACTTATGGGATACTTGCGGAAAGCTTATGGGACATTTATGGGAAGCTTATGGGAACGTTATGGAAAGTTAATGGGAAGCTTATGGGATAATTATGAAATGCTTATGGGATACTTATGGGAACGTTATAGAAAGCTTATGGGAAGCTTAAGGGATACTTACAAAATGCTTATAGGATAATTATGGGAAGGTTATGGAAAACTTAAGGGATACTTACAGGATGCTTAAGGGACCGTTATGGAAAGCTTATGGGAAGCTTATGGGATGCTTATGGAAACGTTATTAAAAGCTCATGGAAGCTTATGGGTTCCTTATGAGATAGTTATGGGATGCTTATGGGAAACTTATGGGAAGCTTGTGGGATGTTTATGGGATACTATGGGATGGTAATGAGATGTTTCTAGGATGCTTATGAGATATTTATTAGGTGCTTATGGAATGCGTATGCAGTTTTTATGCGATCTGTATGGAATGTTCAAGATAAATTAATGATAAATAAATCATTCTTTTATAATTCAAAAAATAAACTGATATGAAACATAAAAATTCAGATAAACTGAAAAGTATAGGCCAAGTACAAAAAATCTAAAAAATCAAAAATAATGACGTCTAAAACATATTCAAATTTCTGAATTCAAATGATTAATCTAAAGTAAAATCTTATTTTAATTCAAACTTCATTTAAGCGAAATTTAAAAGCAATCTTTAAAATGTGAAAAATGAAAAACATATTAGTATAACTAAACACTAAAATTTTTCTCAATATAAGTTATTGATATCAATTTATATGGTCGAGTATCTTCGCTAATTTTATTTGAAAAATCTGCAACTTGGGAAGTGAATCTACAATAATATCTGATTTATTAAATAAAATGGTTAAGTACATAAGCTAGCCTTAGACCTTAAAATAATAGAAAACTAAATTTTATTAAACAAAATTATGAAACTAAAACCTAACAAAAATAAGTAAAAAAAAAATATAAACATGCAAAAATAAGGATTTGTTAGTTTCGTTAGTTTTGTTGATCTAGTTTATCTTGCTAGTTATACAGTTATACATACTTCTTAGTTTCATTAATGAAACTAAGTTTCATTAATGTTTCATAATTTGTTTAATAAAGTTTAGTTTTCTATTATTTTAAGTTCTAAGGCTAGCTTATGTACTTAACCATTTTATTTAATAAATCAGATATTATTGTAGATTTACTTCCCAAGTTGCAGATTTTTCAAATAAAATTAGCGAAGGTACTCGACCGTATAAATTGATATCAATAACTTATATTGAGAAAAATTTTAGTGATTAGTTATACTAATATGTTTTTCATTTTTCACATTTTAAAGATTGCTTTTAAATTTCGCTTAAATAAAGTTTGAATTAAAATAAGATTTTACTTTTATTAACTTTATAATACAATTTTTTATTATATAAAAAAATAAACTATCATTGTTTTGGAATCAAAGTTATAATTTCACCTTCTTCGAAATTGTTAAATGTGTCTTTTATATCAGTCACATGTACATATTCAATGTCCGTTGAACTCGATTGTTCAGGAATAATAGTTTCAGAAAAGTGAATACTTGAAAAATCAATTTTAGAAGTGAATCTCCAATAAATTCTAATTTTAAAAAGCCATATTTTGGCCATATTTCGCTCTATTTACCTGATACTAGTAACGGCTTGGTCATAACTATACCATAAGAAGATCATAGAAGATGCCATAGAAAAGTTATGGTGGAATTACGACAAAAACAGAAAGACCATCACCATGTCGGTAAAGATAATAAAACTAACAAAACTAACGAAGTCTCGGAGGTCGTTATTAAAGAAGAGGTCGTCGAAACACTGTTTCAAGTAGTCGAAAAGACGACCTCGTCTTCATGTCGGCGGCATTTCCACCACGTTGGGACAATTCTCCATGTAGCACTAAGGGAAGCAGAAGCCAAGGAGTTGACTTTTGCAACACTGGGCTTGCCTGATGATGACGCCAGCAATCCAGCTATTGTAGCCGCCGGTTCACCGTTACCGACATGGTGATGCTCTTTCTGTTTTTGTCATAATTCCATGATGATTAAGAAGTATATACAATGACGCAAAATAAACAAGACATTTTTAATTATTTATAGCTGTTTTTTAATGTCAAATACCTGGACTTGTTTGTTTCTGAAAAGAGATACAGTAGTTCTGGCAACACAAAAGATGTTTTTTTGTACTTGGCCAGAGTCTCTTGATCTACTTGACCGTGTCTCTTGATTCCAATATTTTCTGCAAAATATTTTTAAAATAAAAAGTTAACAACGTTTAAAGTCTGTGAGAAATATTAGATAAAAATTAAAATCTATCAAGGAAAATAGACGATTATAGCACAACAGTTTGCATATAGCACACCTTTGCCTTTTGTGCAATATGCAGAAATAGATCCATCCAATTTTTCCAATTTTTTCAAATGTCGAAACTTTTTTAATCTTGATTGCGACACTGCTTAATTTCTATAATCAATAAATGAAATTATTATTTCAAGTCAACGTCAATATTAATTCGATTCAATATTCAAATAGATAAAATAAGTTATGATACGAAAAACGCTCAAGTCGATAATGTAGAAATTGAGTGATGTGTACTTATAAAGTACACCTACAGAATGCATAAAAAAGCAAACATTGTTATATATTTTTGCTTTGTTATCAAAAATAAATACATATTATCATCAGAAATTCAAAAGTTAGATATCATCTCAAATATTGTTTTGTATGTAGACTGAAATGAAAACAACGATTAATATCTTTCAAAATAACGCGGCAAATACAGTAGCAAGTGGCGCATAACCTAACGTGAAGAATCAGTAATTGCTTCTCGTTCAAATATGCGAGCTTTTACAGATTTCGTTTTATTAATTGTGAAACACAAAAATTTGGACTTAACAAAGCAGTTTAATTGTATAATAAAAAAATAAACAAAGGATTGATTAAAGTAATATTAAATATGTATAACCCTAATTAAAAATAAACATCTATCTAACAGTTAGATAGACGTCTATTTGTACTTAGGGTTATACGTATTTAATATTACTTTATTAGTGATGATTCACCACTAATAATATTTAAGCCATGGTCATCTGTCGAGTACTAACAGGACACGAGCGGGACAACTGCTAGGAACCGGTCCGGTATCAGCCGGAAACCATCTAGTCACTAACGAGCAAATATTAGAAATTAATTACAGTACGAAGCAATCATAGTCGGATATTAACCGTCCAGTCCAAAAACAATCTAAATCATGTGTTAAACTAATAAGTCAAGATTATACCTTCAAAAGAATAGGTTAAATTATAAGTCACTCATAAGTCAAAACTACAAGTCAAAATCACAAGTCAAAATGGGACGGCTCTATGAAAGTTACGGAACTAACCAGTCGGCATAAATACAATATAAAAACGAGCGAAAATAGTTGCTGAATTTTTGCCACGTAGCTTTTACATAGGACACAATTTTTGAAAAATGTCAGCAACTTGTTGGCCAATACCGGCATTGACATATTCACATTGAAAAAAAGATGGTGGATGGTGATCGAACAAAATCTTCCAAGGTTATGTAAATGACTCGTTTTTAATGGAAGATTATTTGGTTCCTTCATTTTTGGAACTATTAGACCCACAATATCAAAAGGAAATGAAGGGTCTACAGAAGCGATAACACTTCAAAAACAATTGAGAACACGTAGAAATATTTTAAGGATAAATTGGTGAAAATACCAACCGCATCGCGGGTTCTTCCCGCTTCGCGGGTTCTTCCCGCTTCGCATATTTATCTGGTTTAGTATCAAGAGACACGACAGTATATCTGGCCAAGTACAAGAAAACCATCGTTTTTTTTTGTGCTATAGTACATTTGTGAATAAAATAACGTTCAGTTACCGTGCTCGTAAGAGAATCATGTTTAGTACTCGTGAGAGAACTAAAGGATTCTTCACTCGTGTGGTTGCACAAAAAATATTACACACTCTAACGACTGCGAATATGGGGCGTACATTGATAACACTAGACATTTATATATATACGAACAAACAGTTTTCGATAAGAGTCATTGACCTAAAATTTGCGAGTCGCGGCGCACCTTTAATTAGTACACTGCGGCATTTGCCTAATAACCGGGGAACCACGAAAACTTGATCAAAGAGAACAGTAGTGGAAATTGAATCCATTACCTCTCGAATGCCAATCTGGCAGTTCTATTCACTGAGCCAACATACTCGGTATTTTCCCATTCTAACAGTATTCAGTTATATAAACATATTGGAAGTATAAATTTAGCGTTAAATAAAAAAGCGTAATACTAAATTTTAACTGAATTTTTTTAACGTTTCGTTGTCAAATTGTTTTACATCGTCACATTAAAACATTAATAACTAAAGGTGAATGCAACACAAAAATTTGACAAATAAAACGTTAAAAGAGATTAAACAGATGATTCTGATGATACATCATCGACGATTTTTAAATCGGGAATTCTTCGTAGTCACTTCTTCTATCAATCTGTAAAATTTCAACTTGTCTTTCAGGCAATTTTTTTATATGAGTGATTTAAGTACAAATTTTTCATGATTTTTTAGTAATTCAAGAAATTTCATGACGTATAAATTTCGCACTTCATTAATTCTAGATTCATTCTACATTCAGTCCTGTAATTGAAGATTCCTTAAGTAAAATTCGGAAATGTACTTGACCATATTTATTGGTATCTGTACCTTATATTGAGAGTACTTTTAGTGATATTAATATGTTTTTCATTATATTAAGTTTAAAAGTTTTAAGTTTCATTTTCCGATTTTACAAAAATAAAGTTTGAATTAAGAGTAGATTTTATTCTAGATTCATCCTTTGAATGGGGACAATGTTTTAAATATCATTGCTTCTTCATGTTTAGAATTTTTTTGAACTTGGCCTTCACTTTTCAGTTTATCTGAATTTTCGGTTTATACATTTTATAGGAATATTTACTCTAAAATAATTGTATTCCTATTACTGTTATACCATAATGGTTGTAGACACTTTTGATATCCAATATACCTACATTGCTAAGTATAATTATTGCTGTGCCACCTATATTTTTTAAGTGTAATAGTTATAATACATTCAACTTTTTATTGGTAGACTGCCAAGTAGCTGAGTTATGAGTTCAAATATTGCATTTTTTCGTAATTGTCTATGTTAATTAATATCAGTGTCTTATGTTAAAAGAAGTGATGCTTTTCAGTTTATTACATGTTTTAATTTTGTTTTTATAATTACATTTATATTTCTAAGTTATATTCCAGAGATTAATATTATAAAGGCATCTTTATTTCGATTTTGTTTTTTCAAAGTTTATATTTTCGATTGGTTCTGAAACGAAAAGTTTGTTGATTTATAAAAGAAACATATTATAGCTTACTTCTATTATTAGTAAACAATTGCTTATATATTAATAAGAAAATTAGTTACAAATTCTATTTATTGGTAGTTAGTTTCCCTCCGTATACCTTCCTACGGTATTATGTTAAATGAGTTGATTACATTTTTCCTGTCATTTACCTTTTTTAAACTTTTTATGTTGCAACATTTGGGGGCTTATCATTAGTACTTCTTTAAAAATTGTATACAAATTCTTATAAATTACATACTAATTTTATTCATAACAATTTCTTCAGAAATTATGAATGTATAAGTAGAACTATTATGGTACACGCAGATATAAAATAAAATAATAAAATAAAGAATAATACTGTATTTTAATTTATTTGATTACATATCATATTGAAACAAAAATCAAATAAGAAATAATAATAAATTTTAATATGAAATCTCAATCCTTGTATTTACTAGGTTTACTTTTTTTATTATTTATATTAATAAATTATAATTTGACAATTACTTCATATCTAATTAAAAAAAATTATTATACTTTAAGACATTTTCGTGTGTGTAATTTCGTATCTTTTTTTCATGATTTATGCAATTTTAAGTATGAAAAATTGTAATATTTATACAAAAATTAGAAAAAATGAAGTAGATTAAAAGGTTAAAATGTATCCATAATATTTTTTTATTAAGGTATGGATGGAAGAATGGATTAAATAAGTTTTGCACAGAACATAATTCGTATGAATAAGTATTTGAAATATAACAACGTTTCATTAAAATTTGAAATTTTTATTCATCAGTCTTCTTGTTCACTTCACATCTTCCGAGCGTTAATGCGCAAATCAATGGCTTGATCAGCATTTTACACAATGATAATCTAATAAACAGTTTCAGAGGTTCTAAATGAAACTAATTATAAATATCGCAATAACAGCATAAAGCTCGGCACAACATACATAACTTTGTTCACAACATTGTTACAAAGAATCAAACATTCACATGAATTACAACAGAATACGAAAAATCATACATATTCCAAGTACATTCCGTTTCATCGCAATCTTAATAATAACAATTCTTCGGTATAGATTAAAATTTATACAATTACAGTGTTTAATGTTTACGTATATCTTGAGATTGAGCCATTTATCATCTAAAGTTAATCATTCGTTTAAGCTCGTTCGGTTGATTAGCGATGTTGTTTCCTCATCGTGACTGTAAGAGTAAAATGGAAATTATATTCATATTATAAATTTAATGTACAGATAGATATATTAGTTTAACATATATGATCGTAATATATATAATTCATACGTCCTTTCACAATCTCTAGTGAAAGAATGCTATTAAGTATTATTACTAATGGGAAAAGATTCATTAACATTCAAAGCGTAACTACACTCTTGAACAATCGTTTTTGATCTTAACATGCTAATTTAATTTTATTATATAAATATGATATATGTGGTCTTTCGTTAAATAAAATGTTTACTTATTTGATGATGTATTAGTTTATCAATTTATTTATTTATATTATATATTTAATATTATAAAAATATTACTTTAATGTAAACTAAGTATTTTTAACGCATCATGTAATTACATAAGTTATTTTTTTGCTTTAGATTTAAAGAAGAAATCGAACCGGCCATTTATAATCCGACAGATAGATATTGAAATGACATTATCTTTGTCTGAAAGTAGGTATTAAATGAAGATAACAGCCCTCTGAACCAGTCTTATAATTAGTCATTTAATAAATATACAAAAAAAATATCTTTAAAAACTGAATTCCTACTTAAGAGTGCTTGTGATAAATAAATACTACGGAAAGTTATAAAATGAAATATCGCGTTGAATTGTCCTTTTTATACTTACCAATTTATCCACTTTTAAGATCAGCAGGGTGTTTCGACACATTTGTCTGATGTTTGACGGCGTCGAAGATTGCTTCTTTGTCTACCATATCGTTCTGTACTGACGGGAGGTAAAGTAGTGGTACGAAGAATTTCGATTTCCTCAGTGTTTTCTTCAATAGGCTCCTCGTCGTTGTCGCTTTGGAGATTGGCGTTTGATATCCGAAGCTGATAAGGAGGATATGGAGGGTATGCAGGAGGTGTATAATCTGGCTCAGATGGTGTAGGTTGTGAAGGCTTAGATGGTTGTTGTGTGGGAGATTGTGTAGGAGGTCTAGGAGGTTGTGACGGCTTTGTTGGATTAATTGGATGAGGGGGTTTCGGATGTTGTCCTGGTTTTTGTGGCTGCCCTGGACGTCCAGGCTGTCCCGGACTTCCAGGTGTACCGGGCTGACCTGGTTGCCCAGGTTGTCCTGGCGTTCCAGGCGTTCCAGGAGAGCCAGGTTGACCTGGTTGGTTAGGAGTTCCTGGGAATCCTGGTTGGCCTGGTTGACCAGGGGAACCTGGAAATCCTGGTTGTCCCGGAAATCCGGGTTGACTCGGTTGTCCTGGAGTTCCGGGTTGCCCTGGTTGACCTGGGAAGCCGGGTTGACCCGGTTGTCCTGGAGATCCAGGAAATCCTGGTTGTCCAGGTGAACCAGGAAATCCAGGTTGTGAAGGCTGTCCTGGTTGACCGGGAAATCCGGGTTGTCCCGGTGATCCTGGGAATCCAGGTTGTGATGGTTGACCAGGTTGACTGGGGAAACCTGGTTGTCCAGGAAATCCTGGCTGACCTGGTTGTCCAGGTGATCCTGGGAATCCAGGTTGTGATGGTTGACCTGGCTGACCGGGGAATCCCGGCTGACCTGGAGATCCTGGGAATCCAGGTTGTGATGGTTGCCCTGGTTGACCTGGGAAGCCGGGTTGACCCGGTTGTCCTGGAGATCCAGGAAATCCAGGTTGTCCAGGTGATCCCGGGAATCCAGGCTGGGAAGGCTGACCTGGCTGTCCTGGAAAGCCGGGTTGGCCTGGTGATCCGGGGTATCCAGGTTGACCGGGGAATCCAGGTTGACCAGGAGATCCTGGGGAACCCGGTTGCCCTGGCTGTCCAGGAGATCCCGGAGCACCAGGTTGGCCTGGTTGTCCGGGAAAACCAGGTTGTCCAGGAGAACCTGAATCATCTCCAGGTGACGGTGTCGTCTGTACGGGTGGAGTTGCTCCTTTGCAGTCTACTTTGGATGGATAATCGCAAACTCCGATGTCCTTGTATAAAACATTCATTCATTAAATGTAAACATTGCGGGACATAAGATAATTGAATTGAAGTGTAAGCGCGACATTATTTTATATACTTCAATATTATCTATGAGAATTCATAAATACAGCGTAAGAATATTATGAAAAAAATGTTTAAACAATTATTGGAAGTTAATAATGTAAGTTAATAACTTTTTTTTCTATATTAGCAGTAACCGAAAATAAAGGGAAAAAATGTCTAAAAATATTATTATCGTAATGAATCATAATATTTGTAGATAAATAATGATTTAATTTGACTTAAGAAGTTTGCTTTTATACTAGAAAGTGATCTAAATATGAAATATAACATGTTTTAAACATGATTCCTTTCTTATGACATTATTTTAATTTGTTGGATATGTAAAAGTTTCAAAATACGTTTTTCAATCAGTGCCTGTAATACATTATGAAAGGAATAGTTTATCAATGAAACTTAAACATTAATTGATAACATCTATCGTTGCATATGCACATCACATTTCTATCAGCACCTTGAGCGGAACTTTTTGTGTAACTTAAATTTTACATGATATTTCATTAGCCTTGAGCCGTCGCACTTTTTTTAAGGAGAGACATGAATGAATGGTAATCTCGATCATGAATATTTTCGCGAGAAATGTACATCAACAGCATAAATAAATAAGCCGAATCACATTATAAGAATGCATGAATTAATCAAAAATAAACAATGTATTCTCACTTCATTGTAGGCTAACCCTTCGGGGCATCCAAACTTGATCGGGCTTCCCGCGACACACACGTAGAATTCTGAGCAGTTAGTTGCGCTTCTATACCGACCATAGGGATCTGGGCATCGTTTTGTTCCACTAGGCATCGATGGTTCTTTATAAAAAGAAAGAAGGACTTATTAAACTTAACAGAGATTGTTTATTTTTATTTTAAAATAATCTATAATTAGTCAGAATAATTATGTATATTTTGTGTGAAAATAATAATATTCAGAAAATAATCTTCGTTGATATGAAATTAAATAATTAAAAAAAAATCTTGATATTTAAATTATGGTATTAAGAGTTGACATTTTAATAAGTATATAATTGTTCATCAATTGAATGGATAAAAAATTTGGATTCAAGTTCATTTTCACATGAAGGAGGTAAAATATGTTTCACACACAAATATATAATTCTTTTCTGATATAAGTTATAATTTTATTATTGCAATGATACGTACTAGGAGTAGGTCCTGGTCTGCTTCCACAGTTTACATTGCTGGCAAAGTCGCAGTATCGTCTTTTTTCATTGAACAGCAATCCGTTGGGACATGTTTGTTCAACGACAATATCGTACCAACAGTTAAGATAATTTGAGCAACTAGTAGGACTTGGAAATTGTCCTGTCGGTTCAAGACAACCGGGTGGAGATGGTTTTACTGCTGTACCTGGTGTACCTGGACTTCCAGGTGATCCTGGCGTTCCAGGTGATCCTGGAGTTCCAGGTGATCCTGGCGTTCCAGGTGATCCTGGAGTTCCAGGTAATCCTGGCGTTCCAGGTGATCCCGGGGATCCAGGTGATCCCGGTGTTCCAGAAGTTCCAGGTGATCCCGGTGATCCAGGAGTTCCAGGTGATCCTGGCGTTCCGGAAGTTCCGGGGTTATCTGGCCATACTTGTCCTGGATAAAATTGCCTTCCTCGAATGCTATTAGTATTGAACGATTCAACGTCGTTTGAATCGCTTCTTCTGAATGACGTAAAAGAATTCACTTTTCCCAATTCTACACCATCCCAATATACTGGTTCTGTAGAATAAATGCAGTGATTTTACAGTTTCAAATCTTGTTTGTAAGTAAAAAAGTATGCACTCAAAAAAATATATAAGCTTACCAGCAAAACGATTATTACTATTTCAATATACTTATAGAAAATAAAAATTTTACCTAGCAAAAATATACATAATAAATATATCAGTTTAACTGTCAAACTTGAGACAGTATACCTGTGACAGGTATACACACTGTTAAAATAGTACACTCCTAATTCCAGCTAATGAAATTATTTTAATGAACAGATAATGTGTAAGTATATAATCATTTAAAAAACTTATTAAAATAAGAATGAGAAAACAATAATTATTCTAATTCGAATTATTTTTATGTGCACAAAATAAAAAGTATATTTTTATTTTTTTACATAAATTATATTTTCATTATTTTGTTTCTCATTTAAGTAATCACTAATACATACAAAATATTTATTTGATTATTAATTACAATAAATGACATTTTTTAAAGAAAAAATTAATTTTAATTTTATTTGTAGATTAATAATACATATTATTTTTATTTATAGTAAATTAACATTTTGCAATTTATTTTTCGTGTTCTCATTTGGTTACTTAATTATTATCTGTATGTTTTAAGTTATTTGTGATTGACGTTGACAATATTCTCAAATGAATTGATATAATTATATTTTTGCTTTGAGAAAACATATACATTTTATAGGAATATTTACTCCAAAATAATTGTATTACTATCATAGGTATACCATAATGCTTGTATACACTTTGGATATCCAGTATACCTACATTGCTAGGTAGAATTATTATATTTTCCAATAAATTTTTTAAGTGTGTATAGCGTCTTAAAAAATATAAGGCTGTATACATATAAATTCATGGAATTCTAATGGAGTGCTTAATTTTAAATTAAATATTATACGGCCGGACTAACCCGTGTGGAAAAAATATAAGTCAAAATATATAACTTTTTGCCGCTAAAATATATGTGATAATATATTTCAAATATATGTTTTATATATAAATATATTTTTGCATATATTTTACAAATACATTTTTACTTATATTTTTACAAATATATTTCAGAAATATATTTGAAATATATATTAAATACATAACTTTTTGCTGAAAATATATGTGCACATATTCACAAATATTTTAAAATATATTTTTTCTTCCGTTACGGAAAAAAGTTTTTTATTAATTAATCAATTTTATTAACAATACAAAAATAAAATAGCACAGAAACTATTATTTTTATATAAAAAAATTTTAGAAAATACTCAGGAAAATAACATTTTATTGTGGTAAAACCTTGCGATTCGTGGTAAAACTGATACGATTTCGGTGATTTAGTTTGAACTTGACCGACAATCACTTTACTAAAGTTATGCAATAAAGCGCCGGTAAAATGATATATATATTTTGTATTTTGCTCATGTTGTTATAGAACTATTATTTTATGAAGTTTTAATAAAAGTTTCTTTAAAAAAGCTGATTGAAACTAAATTTTAAAATATTTACTCTATATTTTTTAAAATTTTAAAAAATCTACTATATTTTCTGTAACTAATATGAATAAAAAAACACATTATAATTTTTGTAAATTTCAACAGCAAAAACTATTTTTTCATTTTTATATTTAACAAATAAATTAATCTGCTACGATTCTAGTCTTAATTCTAATATTGAATTGTGTTCAATTCTAATGTTGAATTGAACAGGAACAATCATCATTTTTATTCAAATATTAATTTACGCAAAATTTTTCAAAATTCATACGTTAATATCACAATTACAATGTTTCTATTTTCATGTTACATTATAACTTGCAATATGTTTGAAAATATGTAATTATTAAATGTTAGCTGCTCCTTGTCTTAAAATAATATCAATTTTCATTATTTGTCGAAACTACATATATTTTTTCGTAACACTATTTAGCTTAATATAGATATTTGATATGAGAATAACATAAATAACATATATAACATTAATCTAAATTACTATTTTTTCGTTTTTGGCAAAAAAAGTGAAATGAATAATTCAACTTCTTGAACATTTTATACTATCATAAATTATGCAATTATCAAATATTGATGACTAAAATTTGTTCGTGTTATAACTATTTATTACTGCCGATTCTTCGCAAGCACGTAATTTCATACTCTGTCCGTATGAGTCAGATAAGATCGAAAGAACGTAAGGAAACTACCACCTTATACGAGTCCAGGCATTCATTCCATTAAGCACCAATATTCACATATAAATATTTGTCTTTCTGTGCCATACTCAGTTACTTTACAGAATAATTTTTTTATCGATACATTCATCTTATTCATGTAAAAAACTTTTATACAATACTTTACAAGCAATATTTTTATTAAAAAATTCATTATTTAAAAAATTAACATTTCGTTAACGTAAATCATTTATTTTATAATAACAAAATTATTTATTGTAAAATCTGTTAAAATCCGTCTTTTCTATTTCAACCAATTCACTGACTCTATCTCTCTTTAACAATTCATTAATTGCACTATAAAAAATGAAAACAAAAAAATTCACATGTAATTAGAAAGATAAAAAGTATTAGAACTAACCTTCAGGTTGTCGCGCAAAGGGAAGTTGTCGCGAATGGCTGCGGGGTCTGGAGCGTTGTGCGAGCGACACCCCGACGACAAGACACAGCAACAGTATCTGTATCCTCATGGTTCTGTAACTTTGGACGAACGAACTAAAACAACCGTGCAACTGGCAGGGAACGTTTCTCGGGCTTGCGAAGACCCGATCGCGTAAGTTGTGCAAAGCACGATTCGCACGAAGACGAGTCCTTGTCTCGAGTTGAGTTCAGATGCTGGATGGGCTGGACCAGGGGCGTCCGAGGGCTTACATAGGGCATCCCCCACCCATCCACATGCAGCAAACTGCAGGATCCCAATTACACACGGATCGCAGGACCTCAGTTCAGTCTCTTATGCAGGAAGTGTTAGTGATGCCGGCGTCTCATCATGTACCCGATTCAACCCGATTCAAACTGCTTATTCAGGGCCGAATTTATCCTTATAACTATTTATTTCATTCTAACTCATATCTCACACAATTTTCCTACAAATTAAAAAGCACTTTTCTAAATAATATATATGTATATATATATTTATATATATATATATATATATATATGTATATATATGTATATATATTTTTTTTTCGTTATGACTTTTCTTGCACCCAAAAGATAAGACTTGTTGTTGTACTGACCAGTTGCGACGAGTCTTTGCTTAGTTGTCTCGATGGAGACGTGCAATTTATATTCGCGATGCTTTTTATATGCAAAAGTCGGCGCACTGCGAATCTGAATTAGACAAGCAAGAAGCCACCGTCAAGGAGAGCAGCCAAGGCGACGCGGCGTTCCGGAAA
>JABFPJ010004455.1:0-13794 GCA_022817425.1 Gryon sp. ZL-2020 | reverse complement strand
ACCCCTTGACAACCCCCTGACATCCCCCTGACATCCCCCTGACAATCGCCTAAAGGGGGGAATCCAAAATCGGAAAAAAATTTTTTTTTTTCAAAAACTACTTTAGATATCGCAATTTTATATAGCCTACGACATTTTCGAGGGTTTCAGCTAGTTCTTCTCAAAATTTTAACAAAATCGGTTCGGTAGATTTTGCGTGATGCTCGAACAAACAAACAAACAAACAAACAAACGAACAAACAAACATACTTTCATATTTATATATATTAGTTAGATTAAACCATGAACGGTGAGTAAATGTAACTCGATATATGAATAATGGAATTGATGATTATATAGTGAAAAAATTTGGCAATTTCACAGTTAGAGCAATTGGTATTACGGACATAGAAGGAAGTGATTGTCCGCAAAAAAAGAAAGTTAGCCCGAACCAAATATCTCGATAAGATTATCAATCAAGCAATAAATTTATGTCATATTATTCTGAAAAAGAAAAGTCGCCTATAATTATTTTGTATATTTTTTGCTTTGTCTTTTTGTAGAAAGAGGTTTTTTTATATCGGATTAAAATAACAAGAAACATCTTTGTCATTGACGAATAAATGCTGATACAATTGCGACGAATTTGGAGTGTTTTCCATTGATTCCTATTAAGATATTATGGCTGTTATAACGACTGAATTGAAATATTTACCAATTATAGTTTAAATGATAATGAATGATAATGAATATGATGAATGATAATGATAATGAAGATAATTCAATATTATATTCACATGATTTTTTTCAATATTTTTTACCGAGTGAATTTTTAAGATAATTCAATTTGAATGTTTACATTTTCCTATATCGATGCATTGGTTAGAGTAGTGCCGACAATGTCGTATTCAGTGTTGTTTGTTTTGGAAAAGTATCGACAAGTATTGACATTGTCGGCGCTACTCTAACCAATGCATCGATATAGGAAAATGTAAACATTCAAATTGAATTATCTTAAAAATTCACTCGGTAAAAAATATTGAAAAAAATCATGTGAATATAATATTGAATTATCTTTCATTTAAACTATAATTGGTAAATATTTCAATGCAGTCGTTATAACAGCCATAATACCTTAAGGACGTCGATTTCCTTAATCATTCATTGCCAGTGACGTTCATTTTATCCGGGATTCTTCGGTTCGTACAAGTCAGGTATTTTGGCGGATCGACCACTTCAACCTCGTGGATACGAATATCGAAGATGACGTCACCGCTCAATGGAAAATAACGAGAACTTAAGTATAAACAGATCGAAAGTGTTGTGATTTCTAATGATAACAATTTTGATACAAATTTTTGTCAAGTTATTGCAATTCTAACTTTCGAATTCTTTTGATATTATTTTGAAATTCAATATTATATTATATCATTAATCGAATCGAAAAATTGTCCGAACTTTGTCATTGAGACACAGATGAATTGTTTCGACTTATAAGTAATCGATTTTCATAATTTTGTTCTATTTTCATGAAATTTAAATTTTATATAATTTTTCTCTCCCATATAAGCAAAATAACGAGACAGATAATACTAAGATATTACAATATATAATTTATCTGTAATTGATCAAATGAAAATACATTATTATTAATTGTTTTATAAAAATTATTTCATTACATTTGAAAATTTTCAATTATTTTTAATGTTAAAGCATTTTTCTCAGAATCTCCATGTTAAATAATGGTGGCGCACAATATACGACTCGATGGGTATCACGCGCTTTTTGCACTTTTTTTTAAATTAATGTTTACTAATAATTAAACTGTTTTTTAAAACAATTTTATGCTCAGAACTTGATAGTAAGACGATAAAATAAACATTGTACAACTTTATCAGTTTTTAAATATTAATAATAACAAAAATATTAACAAATAACCTTAGACGGTGCATAATACCCGTCGCTCCCCTATAACCTGGACTGCATTTTGGAAGACCCAGAAGAAATCCAGCTTCAAGTTTGTTGGCTATATTTAGGTGTCTTGTTCCCTTATACAATTTTACCCGCTATCAGAATTCGCCACACCGTACCCAATGCCAATCTTGCCTTCAAGAGGAAGCAGTCCGATGCTGTTCCAAATAGACCCGACCTTGTTGATGTGACTCCCAGATATGTGTAAGATGATACTCTTGCAATACAGTGGCCATTATACTTCACGTCCCTAACTTTTTTCTCTTTACCTCTTTTACTAATAACTAATACCAGGGTTTTCTTTTCATTCAGTCATTTTCAGTTTCATTTGTCGTGTCCTTTATCTATGAAAAATTTCACTATGTTAAAAATCACATTGAAGGCCGTTGGACTAAGGGAATCCCCTTGTAATACTCCTTCTGTAATGTCTGTTTTCTGTGTCAGTTTTCCCGCACTTGAGACACGAATTTTCGCCCCGTGATAAAAGTTCTGTAGTACCTAATTATTTTCACGCTCATGCCAGCTTCATACATTTTCTTCTACAAGGTACTATTAACCACAAAGTCGAATGCCCGACGAAAGTCCACGAGTACTGCAAATTTACCTCCTTGCCTCGATAGGTTTAATGCGATCCTAGCATTCAGACTAAAGATATTATTCTCACAGGTTTAGTTCTCGCGGAATCCATATTGAGCTTACGGAAAGATAGAATTGTCATTATCATTTTATTCATTGCCATTATCACATTATTCATAGCAAAGAGAATAGACCATTTGTTTATTCTCCTTGCTATGATCCCTGTAAATATTTTGGATAAGGTGTTTGCTAGCGCAACTCCTCTGTAATTAAGAGGATTGCCCGCGTTTTGTATATGAGAATTACGTTGGATTTACTCCATTCACTTACTACCTCGCATGTATTGAGAACTCTGTTGCACAGATCTTTTACTAGATTAATCCAATTATGCGGTAGGATTTTAATAAATTCATTCGTTATTCCATGATCTTGTGATTTTTCGTGATTTTGTTTTAAGTAATGCTTTCAATAATTCTTCTGTGTCAATATGTGCGTAAAGTAAGTGGTGTGTTGTTCCCATGTTACTAATTTCGACTAAAGGTTTCAGCTAAAGGGTATTCATTGTTACAGAATATTTGCCAGTTTTCTATGCTTATTGGACACGTGCTTGTCTTCTTTACTCTAAACTGTTTTACAGCTAGCCAGAACTGTAGCTATTACTTACGTTGAAAATTATATGCTGTTGTTTTTTTCTGTAGACTTTTTTCTTTGTTTTGATTTAATCAATGTACTTTATCTTCGTTGCTAGAAAAGCCTCTTCTTCCTCTTCGTTCCTCGAAATGATAAACTTACAGTGCCGCTCTTTTACTAATTTTCTCAATTGTCGACACTCCTTGTCAAACCAAGGTTTGCTTCTCACCTTTTTCGGGTTGTAGGTAGATTTGTATGCAATGTGCAACATTTCTGCAACTTCAACTGCCTTGTGTATCGCCATTTTAAGATTATGGCTGAGAATTTCTATATCGGTACTCTTTGGTACTCTCAGCTCTAGTGAGGTGGCATGTTATTGTTCTTATGTTTGGTTATTCCACTTCAAAATCTTTTGCGGCTCTTGCTGATCTACTTGCGTGTCTCTAAGGCTGTCGTTAGCGGCCCCTTGCAACTGAATGGTCATTTCCAATGTTGAATGATCTGAAGTTTCCGCGCATAAAACTTTCATCTCGTTTATTGCTCTCAATCCCTCCAAAACAGTCCAAATCTTATCTAACATCAAGCATTCTCTTTCACAGAGGTAAGTCATCCCGCCATCCAAGTCATACTTCCATTTAGAACCACCAGTCCTAGTTCTTGAAAAGTTTCTACCAGGTTTCGACCGTTTAAGTGACCCACTTCATCAACATTTTGTCTCGCCAGTGTAACTTTCGTTTCCGCAACAAATTCGGGAACAAGTTGATTCAGACAGCCAATCGGAGCATTGAGATCACCAGCTATCAAGATCGGCATTGGACAGTTACTTTTTATATCTAAAATTGCATCTTGTAATAATTTGAGTCTTTCCGAATGAAATGTATTGTGTAAATATACGCTGAAAACAACAATTTGAATTTCGTCAACAATACATTTAAATAACATCCAATTATTATTACATTCTAAAAAGGTAATGAAAGATACAATATCACAGTTGTATCAGTTGTAAGTACCATCAATCCGCCACATGCTCTATCTAATTCTGTTTCTTTAATTGCAGGAAACGCTTTGACTTTGAAATTTTTCAAAAAGTAATTCAATATAAATTACTGTCTTCAGACAGACCAAACAGATATGCAAATCCGTGAATATTCCAAAAATAAATGGTTTGTGTCTGTTTGCTCTGCCATGTGACACAACACTCACCTCAACATTCATCACGGGGATAAGTTCTGAAACATTCAGATCTTTATTAATATTATTTACATTGTTAGTAAGAATTATTATTGCTATTGCTGAATACATTATACATATTTACATTCGTTTCTAAAGTATCTTCGTTTTCCAATGTTGTTATAGCTTGTTGACTGAGTTTGCAATGTTGAATGGTTACGTTCTCGACGATCTTTTAACTCGAAATCTTGCCAGCTTTTCTAAAGTTGAGAGCTACTGTGTTGCTTGGCTTCGTTCCTTTTTTTCGTATTGTTGGGTTCCATCTTGTATACGAAATGTATAATTCCTCGGAGTATTACCCTTAATCAAGCCTGCATCCCGATCCCATACATAGTGCTCGTCGTTCATAAAGATTCTGCCGAAACCTACGTTCACCTTTTTGCCTCTACGTTCCTCTTCTCTTGCAATTTTTTGCATCTCGCGTTTTCTTACTCTTTCAAATTTCAAATTTAGTCCTGTCACAGTTTATGGAAATGTCTGTGTCCTTGAGCTTCACTTTGTTTTTGAGGACGTTGCCACTGTCACACTAGCCATTTTAACTAGCAGTAAATTATCACTCGTCTTGCCAATTCTGGACACCTCTCTGAATGGTTCATTCACTTTGAATAGTACTTCTAGATAATCGGCAACTGCTTTTTTTAAGTTTGACTGGCCTGGGTTAAGTCTCTTAATCGTGAAGCATTGACTAAAGATATAATAAGACTGTTTACTGTGGGTTATTTTTTGAAGCCTCGGAATTGGGCAACCTGGAGCACCCTTTACCACTTAAAGAAGTACTCTGCATTACCTTTTCAAATACATATAACGAAAAACAAAAAATATTTTGTATCGATTGGAAATGTAATTTCATAGTAATCTTATTGTTATATTATACCAATTAAATATGAAATATCGCCCATTTTGAAGATACTCGCATTAAATCGTCTATAGTGATTAAATTGTTTGTATGTGTTAATGTCATTTGAATAATTAGAACTTTGAGGTAGCCCTTCTTTGAATTTTATATTATCTCCAAATGTTGTGTAAATTGGTTGCCATTTACCATAATATAATAAAAAATCAACCATTGTTCACTATATGAATTAAATTTTATAAAGTTAATTAAAAATCTAAGTGAAAAAAGATCCGAAATATTTAAAATTTCATTAAAAATGAAAAAGCGCTAAGTACAAATATTTATTTTTTATTTTGAAAATTTGCTAAAAAAATTAATAGAAAGTAAAAATTTTCAAACATTCTAAGAAAATAATAAAAACTGAAATAAAAAATCCATGTACTTATTAGTAAATTATTTCCATTTACTTGGTTCAAATTGGACCGGTAGATTTTGCGTGATTGACATACAAACAAACAAACAAACAAACAAACATAAATTCAATTAATATGGATATATTAGTATGGATTAAAATCTGGATTAAAATATGGTAGCTTATAGGAAGCTTATATGAAGCTTATAAGGAGTTTACTGGAAGTTTAAGGGGAGTTTGTAGGGCGTATAAAGTGCCCATAAAGAGTTTATAGAGATACCTCGGATGAAGCTAGGAATTTTGCTGGGAGTCATAGGTGGTCATAGAGAAGGGGTCATAGGCTTTTTGCTGGGCGAAGCCGGCTTTTCAGCTAGTAATATATAAAATTGAAAATATGTTTATTTCTTTGATTGCTTATTTGTATGTCAATCAGACAAAATCTACCGGTCTAATTTGAACCAAATTTTCAAAGAATGTAGTCCTATCTCTCCAAAGGGTCGTAACTTTTGTTTTTTTGCGATAACTGCACTAGATTTTCAGAAAAAAATGTGTGTGTGTGTTATAGGTGCACCCCTTAAGTGTCATAGGAGATATCACAGGGGATGTCATATGGGATGTCATAGGGCATGACATGCGAATGTCATAAATGGTGTCATAGAGTTACATTCAAGCGGAGTTAATGGGGAGATTAAAAGGAGTTTATTGGGAGAGTAAAAGGAGTTTATAAGGAAATTGAAGGGACCCAGATGGAAATTTCAGTATTCCGCCATAAATGTTAAATGGCCCAAGCATGGGCAAGCATTGGCAGGTGGGATTCGAAAGCCAATGCTGCCGCAATACTGGTTATTTTTGCATGCCGTTTATTGTCACAATAACTCGAACAGCCCAACTCTGGGCCAGACTTAGCAACCAAAGGTCGGCAACCATTACTGCCACAGCACAGGCTACTTTTACGGCAGATTATTCCTTAAATAATTCAAATAAAGCAACTGTGGCCCAGTCATGGTAGACAACAGAAGTATATTTTTATTTAGTTAATTATACTTAAATGTGCAATACGAAATTTTCTTTAAAAATTGCATTTATTTTCAAATTATTGTAAAACTGGATTTAGTATGTTTATTAGGGTGGTTTTTAAACAAAAACTTTTTTTTGTAATGTAAAATTCGAAATCTTTGTACCTACAAAACACTAACAAAAAATTTTTTAGTAATGATTATAGGAGCCTCCAGTGGAATGAACATTTTATGAAATCATTTTTTTGGCTTTTTGTATGACATTTTATTGTGTATTCTTAAGGATCAATTCAACTTGCCATATATACAATAATTCATCAACCTAACCTCAAAAAAGTGATCAAATAATTAAAGACACTTGCAGTTGTTTCTTTCAACATAAACAAGAAATTTGGCATATTTTCTTGTAACCTTTTTTAGTGGTTATATTATTTCTAGGTTTTTGAATAACAAATACTCACATTCGTCTTTTAAAGTTCAACAAAAAATCAGGTGCCATTTGTTATGTGAACGTGTTTTTGGTAATTATCTTCTTTAAAATATTAGCAAGCTTGAAAAACATTCCATTGCCACTTTTGTTAAACTTCAGTATTTTACATTTTTAGGATAAAAAACGATATGGCTGATCTAGGCGATGACGATTTTTTCGAAATTCAATGTTTAGAAGAATTCTTACCTGATCAGCTACCATCGAACTTGGATGTTTTGCTTCATTTTTTCTATTACACGAGAGAAAAGCATAAGACAGCTAATGAAATTACTACTACTTACAGCTAAATCTTTTACTTCTGTGGAATGAGGTTGGGATTTCAACTAAATATCAACCACCCTGTGTCAGTCATGTAATATTGCTCAAAGAAAAGTGGCGAGCGTTTCAAAAAGTTATTAAAAATAACAGTGGAACAAAAACAGTTATTCGAAGCAGAGCTACAAAATTTGTTTGACATTGCTCACGCCAACACACAAAATATAGTAAATCAAGTAACGTACGAGTTTTTATCAAATCAAAGGTTACCTCGACGACTTGGTTCAATTGCGGTATTGAAAAAAAATTTATCTAAAAGCTTCGAAGTCTGCTTCTGTCTGTCAGTAGATACTGAAGAAAACTCAAGTTCATGAAGTCCCGCTATGAAAAAGCACCGTGGCACTGTTAATATAATCACCCCGAAAGTTGCAGCAGCTTTAGACAAATGTGAAATTCGGATAGAAATGCTGTCCATTTAATAAGTTCTATTCTGGCAGCAGCTAATCAAAATCCAGAGGAATTTATTGTGAATAGATGTTCGATTCTCACAAAACGGATAAACAGATTCGCGAAGAAAATTTTAAACAGATCAAAGCGGCATTCCAAAGTGAAAATTTGTGAAACGGCATCGTACATTCGGATACTTAACTGTTGCCTGATATTTCCGTAACAAAAAGTTGATTGACTACCAATTTTTTTGTCATTTGATGGTGTCAAAAATTGCTCGGTGTTCCCAAGTTAGAAGATAGTAAAGGCAAAACACAAGCGATTCTTGTTATCTTGCATGAGTGGAACGTTACGCAAGTACTAATTGGTACTAGTTGCGAAGAACGGAGTCAAGCGCATCAAAAATCGAACGCATCAACAGCGCTGCAATTTTATTCGAACAACTGACCAAAAGAACTCGTCTGGTTTTCCTGCAGGCACTACATTTTAGAATTAGTTCTGCGATGCGTATTTGAAAAATTAATTTCCCAAACAGTTGGACCAGATGTAACGATGTTCGTACATTTAAAAAAATGTATGAACTTGGTCCCAAGTCGACAAATCTCACTTTGAATCCGGCGGATTGGTTTCAGAAGTAGCTTCTGCGTTCGAAAATGATATTCCGGTCATTGAAGATTTCATCAGAAAAAACTTAGAATTAAACATCGAGCGGAAAGATTACAAAGAGCTGCTGCATCTTTCTTTATTATTTAAGGATGACATTGAAATATTTATTTATTTGAGGATGACATTAAAAGATTACCGCTTCGATTAAAAGATGTCCCTAAAGTTTGCGAAGAAAATGTTCCTCAATTCGTGTTGAAACAGTCGTCGATTTTTTTCCAAAGATTAAATTTTTTGTATTTGGCCAGAGACACAACCGTGTCTTTTGATTTAAGTAGAAAATGGTTCACGGATGACCCATCCACATGGGAAAATAACCCGGATTAGAACAATGAACAATTAATTGTAAAATCATTGTCTATAGTAAACGACGTTGGAGAGCGTGGCGTTAAATTTTTTTCAGACTTCAATTTTCCGTTAACAAAAGATGAAGAACAGAAGCAATTCCTGATGCACTGAGTTAAACAATATAATAAGCGTTATCCAGGTTGTAATATATCATATCTGATTGGTTAACTTTTAATTGATGGAGTGTTCATTCAATTAATAAGAAAAAATATTAATAAGATGTCATACAAAAAATCTTCGATAAATGATTTCATAAAATTTTCATTGCACTAGAGGCTCCTATAAACATGACTAAAAAATTCAAAAAAAAAAATTTTTTTTAGTGTTTTTTCAGTGCAAAGACTCCGAATTTCACCTTACTAAAAAAAGTATTCGTTTAAGAACCACCCTAATGTTTATATATACTTAAATAATATATTTGTACAAACAAACAAATATATTTTCAATTTTATATATTGTAACCAATTGGTTACGGATCCGCGAACTAGATTATCGAGCGAGCGGACTGTCGATGTTTCATTGACATGTCGCCGAGATTCGGGTGCCACTGGATGGCCGGCACGTCCCGTTATCGCAAAAAGCGATAACGAACTTTGAAAAGACCGGTGGGCTTTAAATTTTAAACCCCATTTTGCGTTTCTCGTGCGAAAACGGAGTGCCGCCAAGAAGTTTTTCTTTGAGCTAAGGAAATAGTTATGGAGTTCGCGCCCCCTTCTTCCCCAGTAAGTGAGAGAAAGTAGTGCAATAGTGACCCAAACTAACAAACCCACAAGGTGGTGCCACCCCCTCAAACTACCCCAACAATTCGCCCTCAAAAGTGACAAAGTGCGCGTAACCAAGAAAGCGGAGAAGCGAGCATACAAAAAGCGGCAACGAGGAGGAAAAGGACAAAGCGAGGCAAAGTAAGTGGCGTGCAAGGAGGACATCCATAATTGTAAGCCAAAATTGTTCATTTCAATTAATTTTTCCGTGCTTAACCGATTTTCGCACAAATCAGCGAACGCTCGCTCGACGATCTGTCGTCATCTGCGGCATCATCCTGGTGCAAGCACGATGGACCAGGTGATAATATATACTAGCTGAAAAACTCGAAAGTGTCATAGGCTATATACAATTATTTATTTACTTACAATTACAAGATATATAAAGAAGTTTTTGAAAAAAAAATTTTTTCCGAATTTGGACCACCCCTTAGGCGGTTGTCAGGGGGTTATCAGGCGGTTGTCAGGGAGTTGTCAGGCGGTTGTCAGGGAGTTGTCAGGAGGTTGTCAGGCCGTTGTCAGGGAATTATCAGGGAGTTGCCAGGAGAGTGTCAGGGAGTTGTCAGGAGGTTGTCAGGGGGGTTGTCAGGGGGGTTGTCAGGCGGTTGTCAGGGGGTTGTCAGGCGGTTGTCAAGGAGTTGACAAGGGAGTCGACAACTCTCAATTGACGAAAATGGCTATTTTCGTCAATTTCAGAGAAAGGCCTTGATTTTTTGGTGATTAGTAGAGTTCAGGTCCCTAATTAATAATATGTATTAAAAACCGAAAAAAAATCATTTGCTCATGAGTTATTAACAAACAAATGTTCAAAAACGCCCATTTTCAAAAAGATACTGGGAACTTAAATTACAATCAATTTCATTTTTATTGGCGCCGTTCTGTTCCTTATTTAGAGGACTAGGTAAATTACGAACAGATTTTTGATAACTTATAACAAATAAAAATTATTGACAATAATGTGAAATCAAGCCAAAAACGCCAAAAAAAACGTGTTTTCTTCTACTTTATTATTTATAACTTTTTTTTTATGTTTGCCACATGTAGCACATGATATTTTTTCTAACGAGTGCAGTAAAAGCATAAATTGAATTATATATTAAATGAAAGTATTAATAATAAATTTAAAATGATAAATGAAATGAAAGGAAAATGATAAAATGCAAACAAATGAAATAAATTTGAAATGAAAAATGAACAAAAAATATTAAATCAATTGAAAGAAAAACAATTTAAATAAATGGAAATGAAAAATAAAAAAAATAAACATAATTATTATTTTATGCATTTTTAAACAGTGTTTCAAAAAAATAAAAGCATCACATGAAAGAGGACACTTTACAGTATCTGAAAAGTCAAAAAAAAGTTTTTCGGTTTTTTATCGAAATTTCGTCATTTTTGCGTGGAGCGTCCCCTTAAGAAACATCGTTTTCTTCTTCTTTTTCTTCTTTTTCTTCTTCATGTTCAGTGTTCGCACGAGTAATGTAGACTAATACATTAATGTTATATGATAATATGGACCATAATTACAGTTCATACACAAATATAATAATTTATGAACCTCTACAGGCGCAATTGAGGCCACCTTATCAGACATATTCAATAATTAGGCCAAAAAATGGCCAAATCATGACTATCAATAATGATCAGTATTTTGCTGGTATTTCAGACTGATACATAATAGTTACATAGTAATATGTAACATAATTAAAGTAACCATAAACGAATAACACATTCATATACATCCTAAGGGCCAGCTTAAGCCAACATTTCATAAATAAAAGACAATAAGGCCAAAAAATTGCCGAATTATAATTATCAAATATGACCAAACATTTTCTTTAAATAATCATTATACGACAAATTGTAGCATACAAATGATTTTAACACCATAATAGCTTATCTGTAAGCATCTTATGGCATACTTATGGCCAGTAAGCTAGCAACACCAGGTAATGAGAGCAAAACATGGCCAAAATATGGCTCATATCAGTTATTTTGTAATTCATTTATATTAACATGATTATTATGTGATAGTGCTGTATCTGTGAGCCTGCTGTGACATAATTATGGCCAATTTTTTACAACTACGACATAGTAAAGCCAAAACAAGGCCAAAACATTTCTAAAGTTAATTATGAGAAGCTTATAGGAAGCTTATGAGAAACTTATAGGAAGCTTATGGGATGCTTATGGGATGCTTTTGGGATGCTTATTGGATGCTTATGGGATGTTTATGGGATGCTTATGAGATGCTTAGAGGATTCTTATGCGAACGTTATGGAAATCTTATGGGAAGCTTATGGGGTACTTATGGGAACGTTATGGAAAGCTTATACGAAGCTTATGGGTTACTTATAAGATACTTATGGGATGCTTATAGAAATGTCATGAAAAGCTAATGGGAAGCTTATGGGATACGTATGAGATGCTTATAGGAACGTTATAGAAAGCTCATGGAAGCTTATGGGATACTTATGGGATACTTATAAGAAGCTTATAGAGTACTTATGGGATACTTATGAGCTACTTATGGAATGCTTATGGGATACTTATGGGAAGCTTATGGGATGCTTATGCGATACTTATGGGAAGCATATGGGAACGATATGGAAAGCTTATAGAATACTTATGAGATACTTATGGGATACTGATAAATAGCTTACGGAATATTTAGAGAATACGTATGGGATACTTATGAATTAGTAATGGGATGCTTATGGGATACTTATGGGAAGCGTATGTGATTCTTATGAGGTGCTTTTGCGAACGTTATGGAATGCTTATTGGGAAGGTTGTGGGATGCTTATAGGATTCTCATAGGATACTGATAGGGTACTAATAGAAAGCTTATGGAATACTTATGGGATACTTATAGGATGCTTACGGGATGCTTATGGGAAGCTTCTGGGATACTCATGGAATGCTTATGAGATGCTAATGGGAACGTTATAGAAAAATTTGCGCAAAGTTTTTTATTTTGCATCGAAACTAACGAAACTATTGAAACTAACTAATGAAACTAAGAAGTATGTATAACTGTATATTTAGCAACAATAACAAGATTAACAAAACCAACTAAACTAACAAAACCTTATTTTTGCATGTTTATATTTTTTGTTACTTATTTTTGTTAGGATGTAGTTTCATAATCTTGGAGTTTAGCTTTCTATTATTTTAAGGTCTAAAGTTGGCTAATGTACTTAACCATGTTAGTTAATAAATTAGATTTTATTGTAGATTAACTCCCCAAGTTGCAGATTTTTCATATAAAATTAGCGAATGTCCTTAACCATATTTATCGATATCAATACTTTATACAGTCCGACCTCTGAATAGTCCGTACGTTTGTCTTTTTCTATCATTATATATACTTATGAAAAAATTAGGATAGTGTTATCAGACTATTCGGAGGTTCGACTGTAATGAGAAAAATTTTAGTGATAAGTTATACTAATATGTTTTTCATTTTTTCAAAATTTAAAGTTTTTCAATTTTGCTTAAATAAAGTTTGAATTGAAATAAGATTTGATTAAATATTTGAACTCAGTTGAAGTTGAATATGTTTTAGACGTCATTATTTTTGATTTTTTAGACTTTTTTTGTACTTGGCCTATATTAATTACTAGCTGAATCGCCGGCTTCGCCCGGTAAAAAGCCTATGACCCCTTCTCTATGAACGTTTATTACTTCTAGTTAAATTCTTAGCTTCATCCGAGGAATCTCTATAAACTCTTTATGGACACTTAATGGACGCTCTACAAACTCCCTGTAAACTCCCTATAAGCTCCATATAAACTGCCTATAACTCCATATAAGCTCTCTATAAGCTCCCTATAAACTTCCTTTAATCTCCCTATATACTCTTTTTAATCTCCCAATAAATGCCCTATGAACCGCTATGACACCCCTTATGAAATCCCCTATGACATCCCCTATGACATCCCCTATGACATCCCCTGTGACATCCCCTATGACATCCCCTATGACATCCCCTATGACAACCCCTATGACATCCCTATGACATCCCTATGACACTTGAGGGGTGACACCTATGCAAAAAAAAATTTTTTTTTTCTAAAAATCTAGTGCAGATATTCCAAAAAAACAAAGTCTACACAACCCGAGTGTAGGGTGGTGTAGACCTCTAAGGGCTCCCTATGACCGCTCTATAAACCCCTCTC
>JABFPJ010004454.1:0-13794 GCA_022817425.1 Gryon sp. ZL-2020 | reverse complement strand
TTCAATTTGATCTAAATAAATACTTGTTTAAAGCTATAATAATCGCGTATTTTTACAAGTCGTTTTGGACAAAGTTTGACTAACCTGTAAAATATTGTCAAAAACGAATTGTAAAAATATGCAATAAATATAGGTTCAAACAATAATTTCGGCAGATCAATTTGAAGATAATTTCACAAAGAATTGACGTATTAGCTTCATTTTCTGAATAACTGCTTTGGATTGTTGCAAATAAACAAAATAAATGAAAAGAACAGAAATGTTGGTAATGTAGAACTTGTTTAGGTTTGACATCCTCTTAAGCGCACATTCGCTAAGCGCACTTACTCATTAAGAGCACGAAATTTGAATTATGAAATAAAATTATAAAAAATTATGTTATTTAAATTTTATTTAAAATATAAGGAAAAAAGAGAAGAAAAGGAGAATATAAGTAAAAATAAAACACATAATTAATTAATTAATATTTGTTAATTTGTTAATTAATAAAAACTAATTAACAAAGATAAAACAATGAAAATATACATGTTATTTTATCGTGTCTTATGAAAAAAAAGCCAGATAGAAAAAGATGACTAACAAGCAAGGCATAGGTGCTTCCTTTTTTTATCTGTCTCCTCAGACGAAACGTGATCTTTTACGTAATACACGACGATTTCATTTTAATGTATTTAAGTTTCGGACATGTTAGATACTTTTGATTCATTATGAAACAACATCTTTTAAGTTTGGGGAAAAAGCTTTACTAAAATATTTGCAATAAATAAGTTGAATGTTCGATAAAAAAAAGTTAAGTTTGTTTTTCGTTTTACTGCTGGGTAATATAACGAATATTTAACGTAAATAGAAATTTGCTAATTACATATTGTGATGAGAATTTGATTATATATTCATAAGTACAGATTTGTTTAGTTAATATACAATCTTGAATATAGCACTTTATGTATTTAAATACAAATTTTTACATAAAGTAATGTAAAAAAAAACATCTATTATATAAAATTCAATAAGTATAGATTGCGCTGGTTTACGTTTTCAATTAAAAGATTGATCTGAAGCTAAATATAGCTTATCTATGAAATAAATTGAAGACGTTCAACACTCATACAGTTTTTTACATGACCTACTCTAACAATAATACTTTTAACATCAATTTTGAGTTAAAAAAATAGACGATCTATTATTACTCACCCATGATTACTTACTATGAATACTCAGTTAAAACATTCAAATAAAGTTATGAATTCTAAGCATACGACAGAAAAAAATAATTATCACTTGTGTTTGTTTTATTAAACAAATAGACGTGAAATGTCTTAGTATTTGCTTCAATAATTTACTCGACTTGTCTTATTAATAAAACAAGTCAGTTTCTCTTGGCATGAATCAATTATGTTTTATTACAAAGTGTATACGCACGCCAATAAGCGTGCAAAATGTATATTAATGAGTAAAAATACATTTTTATTCACTTTTTACGCATTGTAATGTAATCTTTGTTTGCGCAGAATAAACAAGACGATGGAAAGCCAACAAACGCAACAAATACAACAAATACGTGGGTGGGAACGACGTTTACACACGATCAGGATGGCAAAGTATCGGCAAAATTCAAACGACTTATGGGAATTAAGGAGGATTTGCCAGTTCCGCCGGTGGCAACTGGCGCGAAACCCGAAATATTGAAGAAACAAGAGGAAATGTTTAATAATATGGAACAACAGTACGAAGTTGCTCGAGCCACTACGCACACGCAACGAGGCGTTGGTTTGGGTTATGCCACGGGCGGATATCAATTTCCGCGATAAAATAAATTGTTGATGCGATTTGGAAGATAAAAGAAAGAGAGTGAGAACTGAAAAAAAAAGAAATGTTAATATGATGATTGTGTAAAAATGAAAGAATGTTTGGCTAATAATTTGTTTTCTGCGTTCGTAAATAAAATTTGAACAAAGAAATCAGATATTTTCTGCACATCATATTAGTCGTACAACTTCTTAGTCTTATCTTGTACAATATATTTGCCGTTAAAACCTAATAAATTTTGTCACTGTATAAAATACATTTTTCAATAAATATAGATCTATACCAAAAATTTTTTATTTATTGTCATGATTAGAAGTACAAGATTTTTTTTCTTATACTTTCTAATTATATTGTTTTAATACCAAAATTTTATTTTTTATTCAAATGTTTATTATGTGTATTTTTTCAAATTAAGCCTAAAATCAGTTATAATCGTGTTATATGATTTATTTGATATAAAAAGCAAATTTACGACATGTTTACAAGAAAAATAATATATTTATTATTTACAAATACTGTATACATAAAATCGATGTCCTTAATAAAATTCAAACTCAATATCGTCTTAGATTATACAAGTATCGGATAAGTATAGGCACATTTTATGCAAAAATGTTATGTTCATTCTATATTATAATAAATATATAATATAGCAATTTGATTTTTCGTTTTTTTTTTGTTTCGTAGAGATGCAAATGTAATAATAACATGATTGAAAGAATTGATGTGTTGATATAAAATGCGTACAACGATGTACGTATGATAATAAAACTATACAACATACAAAATGTTAATTCAAGTACATTCATATATAGTTCATATATACGAATATGTATATATGAACTATATTTCGAACAAATCCATGTTGCACATTGATTGTACGAAAATCTATATACGTAGTTATATGTATAACATATATAAGTTTGTCGCGTTTAAAAACTTGTTTTTTTTTTTTCAAATTTAAAATTGGCTAAAACTTAAACATAATTCATAACAATTAAAAAAGTACATTGCGCCTTAACATTGATGTTGTACAGTAAATGCCCATTTATATAAAAATTATTTGATTTGTTGATGATTGGAGATGAATTATATATTTTTAAATATTATCTATAGCTTGTGTAAAATTCAAGTTTTGAATTTTATGCATTAACAAAGGTATTATGCATTCCTGAGAATATATATAGATATATATAAACCTACAACTTGATCACAAATAGCCTCTATTTTTTGTATTTTTTGAGTGTTTCTTTTCGTTGAACATTTTGTCATTTAAAAGCACCTTTTTTAAATAATGACTTGTCTGTTTAAGGCACCATTTGTAAGGACTTTCAAAAACGCTACTATGTTGACTAATTAATTCTTAATGAACAAAACACAACAACCACTTTTCAAATTCTTGTATATGTGTATACTTTCATTTAAATATTCTTTACGTCCAAAAAACATTAAAAATAGTTTAACTATGACTAAATTATTTTTGACATGTTTTCGTTTAAAAAGTACGATTAAAAATATATAATTGAAACAATATTCAATGTGTATTTGAAAAGTGTCAAAGTGTTTGTATAAATATATTCCTGTTACATTAAAACCAATCACATGAACGAACAAAAATATTACATATTTCAGAGATTTAAGAAAAGTGAAACATTTCTCAATTTCTCTATAAAGTTCAAGTACATGAGTTTCCGTTTTAAGTATCAAATGACTTTAAGTCAAGTACTTGATGCACTTAAAAATAATTGAGAAATCAAACTAATTATTACATATTATTAAGTAATAATACTGTCTTACTAGACAAATTCATACAAAAATAACTTTAACAGTTCTGCGATGAATCACATAATATTTTCGATGAGAGAAAGTGAACATCATCCCCTGAAAATAATCGATCTCCAAGGAAGCGCTTTTTAGTTTGTCTCGGATAAAATGTGTCGACGGAGTTAAAACCCGGATTATTCATTGTAATATATTCCGTGTATAAAAATACTTCAATATCTTCAAATTATATATTACTAACTAGATTGTAATAGGAATGAATGTGGCGTTTTCTTTTGTTTCTCATAGTTTAGAGTTTTGTTGTGATGATTGCAAATAAGTTTTCTCAGCCACAGCCGTCAAAGCCTCTGCCATTGCCTTTCCGGTTTCGTTCACCATACTTCTCAAATATCCGTCTTCTTTTTGTAACAACAAGTGCGGTACATCGAATTCCTGTATGACAATGAAACAGGAATTAAAAAAAAATACTTCGATTTTATTATATCTTATTATTATCATCATTATAATACTTACAACAACTTGACCAGCATCCATGACAAGTATCCGATCGCTATCCATAACTGTATTGAGTCTGTGTGCAATTGTGAGCACCGTACAATCTGCAAACTTCTGACGAATAGTCGCCTGTATAAGTTCGTCGGTTCGTAAATCAACGTTAGCTGTGGCTTCGTCCAACACCAACACCCTGTTATTTCGAACGATCGCCCGAGCCAAACAAACCAGCTGTCTTTGTCCAACGCTCATATTAGAGCCACCCTCGTGAACTTGTCCCTCCAATCCCATGTATTTCAATTCAACATCCTCCAATACTTGCCACAAAACATCGTCTGAGTATTTATCGAACGGATCGAGATTCTTCCGCAAAGTGCCCGAGAATAAGAACGGCTCTTGCGGAATAATGCTGATCTTTGATCGCAGTTCGTGTAAGCCAACTTCGCTAGTATCAATTCCATCAATTTCAATTTGACCGTCCAAATGGGCCATGCGAAATAGCGCTTGTATGAGAGACGATTTGCCGGCGCCAGTACGTCCAACGATGCCAATTTTTTCGCGCGGTTGTATCACCAAATTAAGACCTTTGAGCACCGGTGGATCCAATGGCGAATAACGTAGGAACAAAGTTTTGAATTCAATTTTACCACTAGGTGGCCATTCTTTTGGTGGACGCTTTTCTTCCGGACTTTCTAGCGGTGGTTCGCTCTCGATTTTGCTGAAAATAAGGCAAAAAATAAGTCGTTAATAGTTCTTATCAAATAATAGAGAAAATGACTATAATTTAGTTTAGTTAGGAATAAAAAAAGCAGGTAACTGCCTTGCGTGTAACTAATCAGAACATAAATTGATGTGATAAATGACTAATAATCGATGTCTAATGAATATGTAATTATAACTAATCGAGCATTCATGAGCGATAATACTACATCCATTTAATGTTTGTAGCATAACTCGTTTAATTTAATTGATGTCTTGTTACACGCGATTAACGATAGCAGTTTATATATTGTGTATGTTATATACGTGACCAAAAAGCTGCTATATATATTATAAATATAAATAATTAATATCAACATTTTAATTTTATTTATCGAATAATTTTTTGAAATATTAAAAAGATTTAACAAACCTGTATTCCAAAACACGTTCAACCGACGTCATTTGATTTTCCAACTCTGCACTTTGTCTCATTCCCCATTGGAACATTCCAGTTAACGCGATACTCTGTGTTATCGCCAGACCGACATTTCCACCCTCCGTTTTATCATCCCCTGACATCACCAGAAAACTTAATGTCACCAGTACGATATAAATCAAACAAAATACATCCAACCAAAAGCCAAATGCTCGTGACGATGCGATAAATAAGTACCAAGCGGAGGAGTGAAGATCCTGATGATTGTCGAATTCTCGAATCAGAGTTTCGTCTGCATCGAATGCACGAATGGTAACCAGACCTTGTAGAGTTGCGTTCAAATGACCAAAAACTGGCGAACGTGCTGTTAAAATTATATTAAAAAAATTAGTAATGTTAAAATGATATCAGTAAAAAAAAAAAAGAAAAGAAAATGCAGAGATAAAAAGATATTGTAAGTGATTTTACTTGTTCCTTCAAGTCGTTTAACACTTCGACTAGTACTGATGTAGAAAACACGAAGATAATAAAAGATGACACCAATGATGACCGTTGGGAACATCAGCCAAGGATTTGCAACGCCAACTAGAATAATAATACCCAACAGTTGCAATCCAATTTGGACACAATCAATGAGCGCACTTGGAAGAAGTTCATCAATTGAGCCCATATCTTTGGAGAAACGATTGAGAATACGACCCGAAGTGTTAGTATTGAAGAAGTACATTGTGGCGCGGCTCACACTTCGGAACATAATATCGTGCAGTCTTATGGAGGCTCGCATACACATTGAGAAAAATGAGAATGAACGCACCAGAGATATCACTATTGTCAGAACAGTTATACCGCTGAACACATAGATGTACCAGTTTCTATCTTCTAAGTCCTACAAGAGTAATTGATTGTTATTATTTATTAGAGTTGCAATAATAATAATAATAATAATAATAATAATAATAATAATTTTGTAATTGAATTATAAGAAACACTTACACTTAGTGTTTTTTCTTCTTTATTGACCCAGTATGAAATGAAATAATCTCCACCACTTGCAGCCATTTGTGACACAACACATAGTAATACAACTGTAAACAAGATAAACCAATTTCCACCAGCTCGCATATAACCACAGTAAACCCAGCCACCAATACTGCCTTTTGATCGCATTTCATCCACCTAATTAGAGCAAAATATAATATTTGAATTATGTCTTTGAAGTTTTTTGTTTGAACTTATGTTCATTGTATTTACCTCTTCTTGTTCGAGCCTTCCAGTTTCATTTGTCATTAAAGATGTAAATGAAGAAATACTTCCTTGTCGCGAGCCACTTCGGCTGTTTGGAAGTGATGATTGAATTTCTTCCATTTTTTCTTCTTGATTTTCCAAAAGTCGTCCGAAATCAACTCCCATAGCACCCAATTCATCGTATGTTCTGTCGATTAAATTTATGATTCAGATTATAAATCACATTTCAGTTATGAAATATAGAATGAAAATATACATTGTGTAATAATACAAACCCTTCGGCTTCAATTGATCCATTTTTCAAGACAATAATACGATCAACATTGCGCAAGAATTGTATCTGATGAGTAACTAAGATTCGAGTTCTTTTATCTAAGTATCTAACGATGCATTCTTCGAACATGTGTTTACCAACGTGAGCATCAACGGCACTTAGTGGATCATCGAACACATATATTGGTGCATCGGTATAAACTGCTCTTGCTAAATTAATTCTACGAAATAAAAACAACTTATATAAAAATCATAATTCAATTGAATATAATAAAAATAATGATTATTATAATTATTAAGATTTTTACCTGGCACGTTGTCCACCTGACAAACTAATACCACGTTCTCCAACGATTGTTTTATCGCCATAAGGCAATAGAGTGAAATCTCTCTTTAACTGACAAACCCTGACAACTTTGTCGTATCTTCGTTGATCCATTTTACGACCGAATAGAATGTTTTGACGCACTGTCCCTGCAAACAACCACGGCTCTTGACTTGCATAAGCCACGTGTCCGGAAACCTATAAAATAGATTCCAAATATAAAATATTGCAAACAAGTTTTTTTTCTCTCTCTATACATTTGAATGTTTGTTTTTGATGTTCATTTATCATAATTTAGTTAATTATAAAATAAGGAAAAACATTATATAAACTCGTATGTAAAGATTTGTCAGAAAATGTGCATCAATCAAAGAAACGTTGTTAAATATGACAGACAACAAACCTGGATGGAGCCAGAGCTAAGATTCAGTTCCTTCAAAATGGCATTAAGTAAACTCGATTTTCCCGAACCAACTTGACCGACGATTGCAATTAATTGTCCAGGCTTAATATGAATATTTAAATTTTTCAGAGTATTTTCGTTCTCATAAGAGAGCCATTTTGCTGATGCATTTTCAATTGAAATTGTGCCTTCGGGTTCCTTCAAGTTTTCCCCCTTTTCATTAATTTCATTTAAGTCTTTGATTATGTCGTTCTTGACATTGGACGGATTTTTGATTCTTGTTGTCACTTCTTCGTAGCGCATAAATTTCTGTAATCTTTTAATTGATACTACAGCTTCGGCAATTTGTGTTATACCTAAAAAGAAAATATATCGAAACAATGAAAACACAATCAAATTTTTACATTAACATTTACATTGCAAATTGAACAGATAATGTATAAAATATATTCTGTTCAAAGTTTATACAAATAGCGAAAATATTGCAATTCTGATTGGAATTTGCGTGTTGCAATGTTATTGAAAAACATTTATTAATAATAATTAAATATCTAATGAGTTTTACCTTGGGGAAAGAATACTGTCATGTTTTGTCGCAAAATATTATAATAAGCCGTTAACATGAAGACTTGTTCAGCTGTTATGTGATTTCCCTCGAGGACATAGTGTAGTACAGTTACAAAAAGGGATAATCTCGTGGAAAACATGATGAAGGATAAAATCACTCCTCGAATGTAAGATGTTGATCTGATGCAGCTGATTTCTCGTCTGAAAATCGAAAAATACTTGTATAATATATACTGTACATCAAAAACGTTAATAATAATTATTACCGATACAAGAATAATTGCATTTATATACCTTCTAGATTTATCAATTAAATCGCTAAAAGGTCGTTCCCAAGTGTACATTTTAATGGCCTGAATTCCACCAATAACTTCATTGGTTAATCGCACTCTTTCGTCTGTTCTTATGGCAGTCTTTAATCTTAACTGAGATGACTTTTTTCCCAAATAACCTGCATAATTTAAAAAATTTTATATAAAATCATATTTGTATTAATTTTCGTTGACTTGGACGAATTTGTATGCCTTTTTTTTACCTTGAAGAGGAATAAACATAAGTAAAGTTGCGACTCCAATGACCGCCGATATTTCCACTTCCGTGAACATAAAATATGTCATAATGATGGTTTCAAGCGGGCCAATCCAAAGATAGTGTAAAAAGATAATTGCCACATCAAATCTATTGACATCGTTGGATAACAGATTGACCGCTTGTCCAATTGTAGTATTTCCCAAAGCCGTTTTGGATAATCTCAGGGCTTTTCGGTAGATCAGCGTACAACATGCAACGCGCATTTTCATGCCCATATGTAAAATTCCCATGAAGTACGGATGAACGACAAAGATGTTGATAGCCGAGCACATAATTATTCCAGCTGCGTACAGATAAGCTTGGCCTAAGTCCACTTCGCTTGTGGTGAAATACTTCAGCAGGTAGACTAGAAATATCGGCTGTATTACTCTGTTGGAAAATCACAAACATTTATTATTATTTGTATTATTAATATTAATGAATGAATTAATTATTACAATAAAGTGATATTAATTATTGATTAATATGTATATCAATTTGCTAAATCATATTATAATATGAACTGAAAAAACAATCAAGATTATTGACTTGATAGCGATGGGACCATAAAACGCATGATTTCTTATTGTGAATATCAATAATAGTGTAATTAAAAAAATATGTGTCACTTGGGATATCCATGTGATTATTTTTAGAACCAAGTGTACTTATTGTTCAATCTTGTCATTAAGAATCAACAATTTCCACGACAAGTTAAAACTTTTTTTCATCTTTCTTTTCATGCTTGAAGTAAAAAAAAAAAAAAAAAAAAAAAAAAAAAAAAAAAAAAAAAAAAAAAAAACGAGGTGCATTTCAGAATCGATGACTTGATTTGATTAGACAGTAAATATTTGTCGCAACAAGATAAAAGTTTAATCTATATAACGGTCGTTTGGAGTGTGTCGCTGTTACACATATTTTTTGCCATCGTATTATGAATGAAATAATACGAAAAATATATACATGCAATTGAAAAGCAACGAGACTTCTATACTTTTCAAGGCCCCGATGGTAATTTATAAGTATTATGATTGTTTGTAAGAAGCGCCTTATAAGCTATTTTAATGATAAATAATCAACGAAATGATCGCTCGCGTAATGACAAATTGTTCATCGTTACTTTTTTTTCTATTCTTGTTTTGTAAAACAATTAAAACATTGCAATTGACATTGTTCATTAATTTGTTAATTGAACATGAAAGGCAATCGATCGAAGATGATACACTAATGTCTAATTAAAACAGTTGAATTTATCGCATGCCGGCCTTCTATTCTAGTAAAACAGAAATAACTTTTTCAACATCAAAATAAACATAAATAAATAAATAAAAATACTACTGCGATAAAATATCGTTGTCTAAAGAAAGTCATACTCAAACAAACTCAACGAATAACTCAATTGTTAGTTGCGATCTGGCGGAGGGGGGGGGTCTCTAATAACTTAACGATTTGGGAGTCTCCTCGTCTTTGGAATGATCCTCTGACACATAGGAACTGTTCTGTCGAGTAAAGTGCCTGATCAGTTGTTTCAGAAACAACGGCTGCAGCATTCTATATAATTGCAACAAACTCTTCTTTTCATTTATTCCTTTTTCTAATTTTTTTTTCACAATTCTAAAATTTCTAACTTATACGATTTTAAACTATATCAAACACATCATACATAAAAAATTGCTGCATATTTACGGATTGTAATTTTAAGATCTTGATTTGAATTGTGCTTAACTTTAAGTTATTACCTTAAGGCAATTTCCATGATCGCAAGGCACAATCCATAGAGCATGATTCGCGGTCCAAAACATTTTGCCAATACTTTGAACAAACTTGGACCTTGCTTGATGCCATCGTTTTCATCTTCGCACTTTTCTTTATCTCTGTCCTTGTCGTTGTCTTTTTTCCTCGCACGTTGCTTGTTTAGACGTTGCTCCTCTTCTTCCCATATTCGCGTGATCTTCTCACCCAAGACGCTGCTCTTGTGTTCCTTCAATGGCTCGAACAAGTCGGACATTTCTAAGTCCCGCTTGTAACCGAGCCAGAACGTTTTCATTATCCATCTGAAAAATAATTATCCATCTGATTTTTATAAATTGTTTATTTAAATTTAAGTGTTGATTTTAAATTGTTGTTTCAATGAATTGTTGATAATAAATTAACTAATTATTTTGCTGAAATTGATATAATAAGATAGAAGATATATATAGTCATGTTGATAAGAGAATATTTTTCGTAATTTTATATGATTTTCCATGACTTGACAAAGTTTACAATTCATTTTCGATGGTCATCCATATTTTTTTGTGTTCATTTAGTATATAATATAATAGTTTACAATAATTTTACTTTATTGAAACGGCTTATTATAAAGGAATATTAATTTAATTGTCTAAATTAATATAATTATATTTTTGACAGTAATAAAAAAACAGAAAGTCTTTTATATAAATTGTTATTGCATCTAAATGTAATAAAAAAAATATATTCGACAAATAAAATGGCAAGAATGTTGTCATGATTTACTGATTATTGCAACAGAAACGCTTCGTCGAGTGAAATATTTCGAAACTAATTGAAACATTAATATTTCTTTGCATATAAAATTGTTATTCAAACAAAAGTGACGATACTGTGATTGGTATCAAAACAGTGCTCAAATTCAAGTTCACCTCGAGTTTTGTTCTCTGTATTTTACAATTGTGTTATCTATAAAAGATTATACACCGTTTTAAAATGAAACTAAATGAATGCTAAAATCATCACCGACAAACATCATGACGAAAAAAAAAAAAAAAAAAAAAAAAAAACAAATCGTAGATTGTTTTTAATCTCTGATTTAACATGATTTTCATTAGACGACATTGGAATTAGCATTTTTTCGAATCGTAACAGAGATAAAACACGACGACACTTCTTCCTGCATCGACTGACAGTATTGTAAATAATCTCGAATTGTACTAATGCGTCTAATGACAATTGATTTGAATCATTTTGTTGCTGCGTTTCGATTAATGATATACTATAAACTTCCTGGAATGAAAGATCATGTGATTTATTCCGTTGTGTTATCAATTTGTAGGTGTCGAGTTTCGCAATTTTGAATGTTATAATGAAATGCAATATTGTTAGTCAAAATCTCCGATCAGCATCAAAAATTATTTTTAAAAAAATAAATGAAGTGATAAAAAAGTGGAAATAAATATACAAAAAAAGTATTTCATTCAGAATTCGTCATTTCTAGTGACTCTGCATTATTTGCTATTACAAAATCGTGTTTTTTTTAATCAGGAAATAAAATTATCAGCTTGTTTGTTTAAAATTTCTCTTCTTTCTCTTATGCATGTTAAAATCAATATTTTGACTCGGAATATTTTATATCTAGCCTACATAGTATGTATTACTTAATTTAAATGTCAATGTCTTGTGGTTTACACGCTTTATCAGATATCTGTAAAGTTTAATTACTCTGGAAGTTGATAGTTTAGTTCCAAAGTTTGGTTTTAAAACTTATGGATATAATGTTTCATATTAATCATTGGCATTGAAAATTGTTATACTTTTATAACTTCATTTTATTTAAACTTAACTTCATTTTATTTAAACAAACATAAAATGTAATAAAATATTTTTTTTACTCAAAATTATAATACATACTTTACTGCAAAACACTAATACCATATTTTGTGCTAATCAGTTCGTTTATCTGCGCTTCATAAACAAAGAGAAATTGAATAGATAATAACTAACTATTCTAGAAAAGTCCATCTAAAAATTGTCTTCACATATTTTAATACAAAAATTAATAAGAATAAATTTGGCATTTTTTTGAAATCATTTTTTTCTGTTGCATCACATTTTTAAAAATTGATACTGAAACTAAAGTGAAAGCTTAAGGTCTAATGTCAAGCTCGAAAAAGAAACGTCTCTGGTTGCCTAAGGAAAATGTCGATGAACTTACGTGAACGTTAAGGCACTGAGCGGATTTGCATTGGCCCGTGGATTTTTGACCTTCTCGGTTTGCGCCTTGCCATCCATATTCAGTCAATCTGCAACAGCGATTAAAAAACAAAACAAATCTGTGTAAGTTGATTCGAATACTGAGTCGCAACGTATACTGGATTTACATTCTAGAGAGCGAATTTCGATAGCGTCTCAAGACGCGATGAAGGGCCCAATCGTCATATCTTATCATAACAATCGCTCGATAACAAAGCATATCAAATTTCAAATTCGTTTGATTTGGCTGAACTTCTTATTTGTTATATAAATAGCAAAGTTATTGGAATATTATAACACTTGTGCGTATATTAATGTTCAACTTTAGTTTTAGTTGAGATAATTATACCGAGAAAAGCAGTTACAATTAGGCTAAAAAATGACTAAATTTTAATCAAAATAAGTCAAAATATTCCTATGTGTTGAAGTAAAAGAATAGTATATGTAAAAAAGTTGAAAAATTGCTGTGTTTGTAAAAACTACATTTTACTATGTTTTTGTGGGAAAATTATATGTAATATAAAGCAATATGTCTTGGTTTGTAAAATCCAATTTTAATATTTAATTGAGAATATTAAACATTCATATTTCAAGTAAAAATTTGTCAAGTTTTTAGAGAGGCATTTACGAATACATCTATTCAAGTTTTAACTTAAAAAATCCTAATATAGTTTTAATGCAGTTGAAACTAAATTGGATAAAACATTAAACATTAATTGTTAATGAATAATAATTTAATTAAAACAATTAATTTAAATAATTTTTCGAAAATATGATTTTAAGGATTTTGGGCATGAATCAGTCGGTAACTATTGTCGCGAAAAAGAATACCAATGAAAATAAACATACAAATATGACATAATCTCGTAAATGTTATTAATATAATTATTAATAATTGTAAATACTACACAATGATGCAATAATAATTGTGAATGTTGTGTAAAATGTAATATAAATATTCTTAAATAAGATAACAAAGATTACGAATGTTCTTAAGGTGATTCTTGAGATCTGCTACACCGGAGTTAGTGTATTTTTATTTTTAAATTGTTTAATAATGTATTAAGAATTAAAATATATACTGTTTCATTCTTTAGTTCTGGGAGAATTATATGATCGAAGAAAAAATAATTTTTTAAGTAAACTTTCGGCTCCACAACTTCCCCCGTTTTGTTTACAAATTGAAGAGAACAGAAAAAACGG
>JABFPJ010004453.1:0-13795 GCA_022817425.1 Gryon sp. ZL-2020 | reverse complement strand
GGTTGTCAGAAAGTTTTCAGGAAGTTTGGGGTCACAGGGTTTCGCCCGAGCGAAGCCGGGGCTTCAGCTAGTATAATATATATTTATGTAAAAAAATATACGGTTAAAAATCAAACTAATCGAAATCCGATGAAATTATTTAACCAAAGTAATAAACAATTTCAAATATTCAGGGTGTACCATAAATATATGACATGAATATGACCATCAGACTACTAGTCAAAAGTTTTGCAAAAATGGATATTGCCATTTGCCACAGATTCAGCCATGGTTGCTACGGTATTTCCCAAACTGTGGCAAATGCTATGGTCATACGCCATGATGCGACGAGCCATGGTATGGCAAGGAATGTGGCTCTTGCCATAATATTTGCCATAGTATGGACAATACCGTGACAACCATGGCTAAACCTATGACAATGACCACTTTTGAGAACTTTTGACAAGAAGTCAGATAGTCATATTCGTGTCATAAATTTATGTTACACCCTGTATAATTTAAAAAATATTTGTTTTTTGTGACAAATAACTCATCATTTTCATTAATTTAAACAACCTGCAACGATTAAGATTCAATATCTTTAAAGAACACTTTAAAATGCTTACCTTTAAGCGGCTTTAAAAAATCATAATTCTTACTTTAAATGAGCGCATTTTTATTACATGTTTTATTATGAATATGTTTATATTCGTTGAAGTCTTGACTTTGTAGAACCAATTATTAATTTTTTTAGAAATATGTTATTTAATTGTAAGCATTTTCTTCCCAAATCATGGGCCTAGACTCAAAATAACCATCGCATTATTGGTTTCTGAAAAAGACACAAGAAGCCATCTCCAAACAAAAATTAAAATATTTTGGATTGATTTATTTGATATTTATAACATTTATCCTGCTAAAGCTCTGAAGATTTATTTGTTTATATAACTATCTGAAACTATATTAAAACGGATTCATCCAAAATCCACCGACACAAATACGAACAGTAAACTCGACAAAATGGAATGCTCGCCTTCCATTAGTCGATACATAGAATCTATGGATAATTATGAAACTTGTTATAAAGGACACGATCTCCGTGGCATCTTTGAAATGCATTTCAAATGTGCCAACAGAATCCGGACAGAGTGATATCAGAAATCAGAATTATCAAGAACATTATCGACTGAAACGATAACCACTAGGATATAATTGGCGAAGCCTTTCAATGTGAATCTGAATTTGAAATGTCGAGACGAAGATCTGAATCGTATTTGTTCGTAATTTGCAACTTTGGAACTGGTTAAAGCAAATCAATAAAAAAATACAACAGAAAAAATAACAAAAAAATTTAAGAAAGTAGTATTTTTGTTTTACCATGAGAATGGTTAACATTTTCGCAATTTTTTAATTTTTGGTTGAAATATTAAATTATTTGAAATTTAGCATACTAAAACAGTACTTCTCGAGGCAGTATTGAAATGCAAAATGGAATGCCATGACTTAATTCTTTTGCACGTTTTATTCGCGTCGGAAAATATCCTGATAACTACGGATTATGTAAGCGTTTAATATAAAATTTTCAGCGTCATTGCAATGCATTTATTTAGCTGCCTCAATATTTTAAATACATTCGCAATTAAAATATAATTCGAGTTTCATTTAATCATTTATTATGACAATAATTTTTTATGGAATATTTGTTGCAAAATTAGTGCAATATGTTTGACATATTTTAACTTTTACAATATTTACAATTTGTAATTTTTTGAAAAAATTACATTTTTCTTCAAATTTTTACATAAACATGGTTATCAGTGTATTTTGTGTTAATTTAAAAAAATTTTATGATAAAAAAAAATAATTGTAAAAAGTTTAAGAAAACATTAATAAACTATTTAAAAATATGAAAAATATAAATATAACCAAATTTTAGAAAAAAATGTCTTTGCATTGAACATTTTTTTCTGTTCACGATTTGTAACTCGTTGAGTTTTTTTATGTTAATTACATGCACATTTTAAATTCACTTTGTGCATGAACAATATTTCATACATTTCAGCCTACACTAGTATTAATAAAGTAACTAATGAATATTGTGAATGCATTTTCATTAATTGAAAATGTTATTGGTGGCGTAATATAAGTTTTCAGAAATTAAGTGATTAGACCAATTAATTTGAAATATAAAAAATGTAACAAAAATTTTCAAAAATATCTTAAAATATTTAAGTATATATTTAAGTCTGATTTAAATTTATACTTTTCGAAAATTTAAGATTCTAGATATTTAATATGATAGAAATTCAACAATGTTGGATTTTTTTTTAATTTTCATATATATTATAACCAGTGTTGGGTAAAATAGTCAATTTTGACTATTTTAAATAAAAATAGTTAGCAAAATTTCTATTTAAAATAGAAATTAAAATAGCGGATAAGAAAACTATTTTGAATGAATTCTTAAAATTATAAAATTAATAAAAAGTATTTTCTATTTTAGGACTATTTTAAAAATACGTTTCAAAAAACTTAAAATACAAAATAAAATAGTAAATAGTCAATTGAAAATCTATTTTAAATAAAAAATTAAAAAAGGTATTTTCTATTTAAAATGCTATTTAAAATAGTTCTATTTAAAATAGTTCTATTTAAAATAGTGCCCAACTTTGATTATAACCAAAATTTCGTCAACATAAGATCGATACATTTCGGTACTAATCGATAGATTCCGCATGTGTCCTCGCGCGCGCCAGCCTGGCGCGATATGTTACAAGTACTTCTGGTACGACCACGCGAGAGAGTTGACCGAAACTCCCAGGCAATAAAAATATTAAAATTGCGTGTCAAGTTTCCAAAATGGCAACGTAAGTAGCCAACTACGCAAATGCCTCACATAGTTCTGTTATTATATAAGGACTGTGCCAATAATCTAATGCGCATATGAGACAAGTGACACTTCAACCAACCACGCGGAAGTGCTAGGCCTTTAAAAGTTTGGCAAGTAGTGGTTGCTATTTACTGCCATGCGTTATTATGACTTATAAGTTACAAACATGTCTGGCGATTTATCAATCGGATAAACATAAATAACCGTCTTCAGTCTACGCATGAGAGGAACTTAAAATAAGCAAAGCGTAGTAGCATTAGATACTTAGAGAAGTTTTTAACCTTATACAGTGGGATGCAAATTAAGACAATGTTAGGAGTGGCATGCAGACTCTTGGTTGCCGGAGCTACACGTACGCTCCATTGATATATATTCTAGGAACGAATATTAATCGAATGGATACAATTGAAACACTGAAAGCAGATGGATACCACATAAGTAGATGTGTTATCAATTTACCTAAAAGGGCTCGACAGATGGTAGCAACTACCCGTGTTACAAAATCCAAAGATTTCCTAAGCCGAAATAAATATTAGCAAATTTTAGGATATTTGAAGCATAAAATTTCCAAATACTCCGAATTTTTCCTAAAAGAAAACCAACTACTTCCTAATTTATGTATAAATACATTTATTAGGAATTAATCAGTTATAATAGAAAACATTGGGTTTACTTAGACATTCCTAAATAAACCAAATACTCCCTAATACATTTACATAAAAATGTATTAGGAAGTACTTGGTTTGGTAAGGGAAGTTTAGTTTATTTAGACATTTTATGTTTTACATGTGCTAATATTTCGTAATTACTAATTTCATTTTAGGAATTCGTAAGACTTTATATTACAGGTAAAAAAATGTATTCAAGAGTTGAACTATCCAAAAATTTAATTATAAAAATGTTTGATAATACAACGAGGTGGGATCATGTGAATACAGTGAGAAAGGAACTATCTTTTTCAGATGTGAAGAGTATACGCCAATTCTTGGTTAGTTCAAAAATGAGGAATGATCAGTCAGAATCGTCGCTAACAAGTCTAAACTCAGTGTTAGACAGTGCGATATTAGTTCGGATACTGGAGATGACGATGATGATGAGAGCACCAGTCAGCAACCTGAGTCAGCTGGAGTGAGGGAGACAATGAAAGAACATTACAAGAAATAGAAGAAATATCATCTAGTTTGAATTAAAAATCTCAGTTTATCGGAGACAAATTTCGTACGGTTTTAGAAAGAATATTATATCTGAATTCGGAACAAGGGTTGGTGAGCAGATATTAATACAGAACATACTTTTTAGATGATTTTTCGTAGGAAATAATGATGATTTTTTTTTAAGGTGCATAAGTATTGAATGAAATTATGTTTGTCCGATCGATTGTCAGTAAATGTCTGTCCGGTCCTTTCGTCTGACCGGCATTGATCATGAGATCGGTTCCAATGATCTCCGGTATATCTCGTTCTCTGTCTTTCATTAACAGCCTAGCGCCACACCGTGACCTAGGCCAACCCGCCGTCTTGCTTTATTTTCAGCTCGTTTTTCGTTAATTTGGCAATGTTGGATAAATTAAAATTAAATAAATTCCTATTTTTTCTTTATTTACTTAAAGTAATTTCTTTTAGTTATTCGAAATTATTATTTGATGTATTTATTTTAATGTTTAATGTTTTAACTTCAAATTTTGTTTTAAATTTTTACGTTTGTTATACTGAATTTGGCTACCTATTCCTTTATCCCGCTTCTCCGGCGTGTACGTTGGCCACTTAAATGTTGAATGTCAAACCGAATTTGATCGATGTTTTTAGTTTTACAATTGATTCGGGCGCAATAAATTGGCGCGCGTCTGATCAAATGTAACCCAAGTAATCTGGGCATTTTCTGGGTCATTACCCAACGCGATCCAAAAAATACCCGGTTACAATATTTATATTTGCAGAATTTAGTTTGATTTTTTTATATTCTGAAAACTTATGCTAAGCTTTATCAGTAACTTGAATCAACTTAATATTATCGATAATATAACTTTGTTAAATATTTCATGTCGAACCTAACTAAATATAAATTTAAAATATAAGTAGTCACTCTTATTGTCTTATAACTTCTAGACTTAATAAGAAACTTTATTAACATATTCAAAGAAATATATAGATATATTTTTATATATACAGTATTATGTATTTAATTTATTTTATTCATTCAAGTCTATTCTTGAGATTAACTAAGTTCGAATAAATTACATTTTCTCGTAATTTTTGTAATGTCAAATGACGCTATTTCGCTTTTCATTTTTCTAACTTTAATATTACTATTTAATTCGAACCGATTTTAAACATAAATAATATTAAACAATGGATAAATATATACAAAAAACTTAATTTATTTCGTCAATTTTTTCATGTTTGTTTTGCTTCTAACTTCTTACTTATTTATTCCAATCAAAGTGTTATAAATATTATTTATAATAATATAATATTATTAAAAAAATATTAATGTCTCCAATAAATAACAAAATTTACTTGGCAGTTAGGCACAAAATTATCAAAATCTGTGATTTTTTGGGCAAAATTAATTAAATAATTTTGCCACATCAGACTTAATATAAAAGGCAGATCATCCGTTTTCAGAAACGAAGCAGTCAGAACATTTTTCATTCTTAAGAAGTTAAAATATATTAAAATTGCAATTTTTTGACTGTTACAAATTGTAATAATGTTTATATTTAAAGAAATATGCGATATTTAAAACATTGTTGAACTTACCACACTTTCAACAGTTGCAAATGTATTACAAATTATAAGTTATCAGCATTTATATCAATATGTTTTAAACTGTTTTTAATTCGGTAGAATTAAAAATTGTTAAATAAAAAATAGTATGCAATTTTCAACATGAATAAGAATGTCAATTTTTTACATTTTTTAAATTGCATTTTTTAAAGCTTTATTGACGTTTCAAAAATCGTAAAAATGTTAAACCTTTTTAATTCAATAGTTTTACAATTTTTACACTTTCAACATGTTTTGCATTTGAAACTTTTCACAATTATTACATTGTTTAAATTGTTAAAGTGTTACAATTTAGTTTTTATGCTTACAATCTTCAATTTCCAACATTTAATTTGTTTAACATTTTAACGTTTTTAAAATGTCACATTTTCATGTTTTCAATTTTAACACATTACGTTTCTATATTTCAATTCTTTAATAATTTATTATTTTTGTTAAATATTCAGTTTTTCCAGATTTTAAATGATTAATACTTATGATTCCTAAGAAATGTGAGATTTTTAAAAATTCGTTATAAATAGCAATTTCGACATTGTTATATATTTCAAAAAAAAAGTCACGTCTTCTAATTTTTGAATGTTCAACTTTTTATATAATATTTTCTTTTAATTATAAAATTTACAAGTTTTCGTATTTTTACTTCAGACTTTTAAGTTCTCAACATTCAAAATATCTCATTTTTATTATTTTCTTTCAGCTTATTTTCTGAAAACTCATACTCCACCGTAAAAAACTCTAATGTTCACACCTACAACGTCTTCGTCCATCGGTTTGGAAGCCCATCGACGCAAAATCCGGACAAATTCCCCACTTTATCCCCATTCTTTAATGGAAGGCACAAAAAGGTCAGTCAGACCACAATCTCAACTCCCGAGTTTCGGACGAGCGGAATCGATTTTATTCGAACCGATCCTCATCCCCAAAACTTCAATCATACCTCCGTTCCATCTTCTCCCTCATCCTCATACAAGGGTCCATTGGCAGCCATTTTCTTTTTCGGTTTGGGTGGTGGTCTTGGTGGAATTTTTTTATTCGGCGTCGATGATTGAAAATTAATATTTTGTCCTTTAATTTCATCTGCAAAACTAGACGACCAATCGGGAGCACCTTCTGGCGCGGCTCTGTCTGGAGAGCCAATGGCAGCGAAAGGACTTGGCGCATGCGCAGCTCTGTCTGACGAGCCAATGGGATTAAAAGAACCCGAAGCAGCTCTGTCTGACGAACCAATAGGCGTAAAAGAGGGAGGGACCATTCTATCCGATGAGCCAACGGGACTAAACGGCGCATGCGCCACTCTGTCTAACGAGCCAACGGGAGTCAAGGAACCCGACACAACTCTGTCTGACGAGCCAATGATAGCAGAGGAGCTCGAAATGATTCTGTCTGATGAGCTAATGGGAGGACAGGGACTCGGAGCAGCTCTCTCCGACGAGCCAATTGACGGCGTGGCCGGTAGAGGTCGCTGCGCGATGGCCACAGGCTCGGGACTCATCAACAACGACCGTTTGGAACTTCCATCGGCGGTAGTTCTTCTTCCTAAATTATCATAAACGGGCTCGGTCAGTTCGGAATTCGCATTTCCAGTCTGAGGTGTGACGCTGGGCGAAGTCGTACTTCCCCAACTTGGTGCGCGAGGTCGTCTTGGAATCGTGACGTAACCATAGCGAGGTAGCACAGGCGCCGGACTAACGACGGAGCTCATATAAGAACCACCACTACGGTTGTGGGGAAGTGTTTTGCAAAATTGAGAGGAGTTAGGGGAAGAAGTGAATTGGGTAGGGAGGCGCGAATTGTCGGGTGCAGTGGAAGCCTGACTAGTTGGAGAAACTCCACGACCGCCAGAAAATGCCAATAAGTCGGGGGGATATTGGCGATAGGAAACACTACCCCGAGGAAGCGTTCCGGACTCGCCGATGTCGAGTTCGGGCGTGTGCAGGGGCGGATCGCGATCGTCGGAAATCTGGTTGTTGGAGGAAGTTAGGTGCAGGCCGTTGACGATGCTGCCATTACTGAGGCCGTTAGTGACGAGGACGTGGCCGGAGCCGCCACCACTGCTGACGCCATCGGCTGCTAAAAATAAAGGGTGAAATTAGGCATCCTTTTTTAGATATTTAAGAAATAATCTGTTTTGTTCAATTTAGTAATAAAATGAGTTATATGTTTTTATGAATAAATACTAAAAATTTTATCAAAGGAAAGGCGAAAAAATTGAAATGTAAAAAAATAATTAAATATTCGAATAAAACAAAAGTAATTTAACAGAGACATAACTAGTAGTTAATAACTACAATGAATGGAGGCAAAGATATCGGAATACGGTGAAAAATTTAGAGTTTATAGAAAGATGAAATTAATTTTAAACAACTGCAATAAATGTTTTTTCTTGCAGTTTTTTCTTACAAGGAAGGTTTAAAGATTTTATGTTTTATATACAATATTAAGCAGCTGTTTTTTATTTTAAAAACTATACCTGCGTAATGAGATAAAAAAAAGAAATGGTGACCTGCATGAGACAAAAAGGTGGAGGAATGAATTAAAACATGCAATTAATAGTAACGCAATTTAAAAATTTTAAAATTATGAAATCCGCAACAGTGATCAAAGTTACATTTTATTAAATTGTAACGAATTTTAGCATTTTATAAACTATTTATACATTATCTATCACATTTATACATAATTGTTATATGATTCATAATAATTAAAAAATAGGGCATTTACGTAGATTTAATAGAAAAAAGAAATATTCTGAAAGTAAATATTCTATTTCATTCAAAAAATAATTAATATTTAAACGAAAGAAATTACCAAAAATCGAATCATTATCCAACAACGTCCGATTGAGCTCCGTCATTTCCGTCCCCCTGAAATTCGCTGCTGATTGATTTTCGTACCTCCGATTGGTACTTTTTAACACCGGATTCATCGTGGCAATCAGCGACTTTTCCTGTTCGACCAGACCATGATGTTCCAACGCCACTCCGGCATCTGGTCCTTTTTCGTTGTGCCTTGGTTTCTTTTTTTTACAATAAAAAAGGTAGAGTGCGAGGGTCAGCAGGATCAGCAGGAAAATGATCACTCCAAGTCCGATGGCCAAAGGTAGTCCTGAGAAAGACAGTTTCAGATAAAGAGTAATAAAAAATAAAAAACGATTCAGTAATATAGAAAAAATAGCCAATAAAATATTCACAAGTTTTACTTTTTCTTTTTGTTTACCTAAGGAAGCTCCATCTTTGTCAACAAGTTCTCCAGTGACCGCCATGGTAATATTTTTCTCCGTACTTCCTCCAAAATTTTGTGCTACGCAAATGTAATCGCCTCGATCCGAAACACTGATTCCCGGAATCGTCAAATTGGACCATCCATTGCCTTCTTTGATAACATACGCCAAATTCAAATTTCTCTCAGATCCTCTTCTGCGATTCGTCACATTCGTCAATCTCGTACTTCGATGGACCCAAAACACCGCTGGCCTCGGCGATCCCAAAGCGTGGCAAGCCAAATTCGCCTCATCTCCTGCGGCAACTTCAAATCGTCCCTCCGGTTGGACATAAACAATCTTTGGCAAACATGCAAACTCATCACTTTCAATTTCGTCCCACATCTTTCCCGTCAGAGTCACCGGATATTTGCAAGTCGTTGGTTTCGCGTAAAGTTTTCTCTCTACTACCCAGTCGCGAAATTTCTTTAACAGACAATTGCAGTTCCAGGGATTGCTGTGGAGTTCCAAACTTCCGAGTCTTTGCAATTTGTCAAATGTTGATGCTCTCAAGTTGCTGAGATTGTTGGAATGGAGAATCAGAGTATGCAATCCCGGCAGATTCTGAAAAGTTTCGTCCTCGATTTTTTTCAGTTGATTCTCCGAGAGGATAATTTTTTGCAAATACGTTAAGTTACTGAATAATCCAGCTTCCAGGACCTCCAAATTGTTGTTATTCAGCAGCAAGACTCGCAATCTTTGAGTTTCGGCAAAAGTGCCGGGATGCAAGGCTCGAATTTTATTCATTGAAAGATCGATTTCAATGACTATTTGCAGTCCGTTGAAGGCATCGGAATGAACTGCCTCGATCTGGCATTCTTTGAGCACCAATTTGTGCAAATTGACGAGCTTCACTTGGCTGAAGGCGTCGTGTTCGATTCGTGGTATGAAGTTTCCGGTTAGGTCAAGAGTTTGGATTTTAGACGACAAATTGCTGGGGATCTCAGTGAGGTCCTGGCGAACGCAGTCGGCGGTTTTCTTGCCGGAGACCCATTTGCACTTGCAGGGCCGCTCGCAAATCCAGTCGTTCTGCCCGAGGCAGCTGCTGAAGAGGAGGATGAGAAGAAGGATGGTCCGGTGGTGTCGGGTTTGCGTCATGTTTCTGAGCTGCAAGCAAAAGTCTTTTAGTTACAGTCCCGGACACAAATGGAATTTTTTTATATTTGTAAGTTGAAAAGTTTACAAAATTTAGTAGTTTTAAATATTTATAGTTTTTTAAATTTTAGAAATTTGAATAATTTAATTTAATAAATAATAAATTTAATTTGTTCTTTGGGAGAAAAAAAATGTTTCTCTCCCGCAAAACGAATACGAAAAATAGCAATGGAACCTCTTGCGCATACGCAGCATGCGCCCTTGGCACATAATATACTTCCTGACCGAAGTTTACAACCGCGGCGAAGCCAAGGGATGTAATCGCGAATGGGAAAGAATTTTCGTTTGTTTCCCATGGTGCAAGCGATACTTTTTGTTACAAGGAAGCCGAAAATACAGTTGTTAAAAAATGCACTAGTTCTAAAAACTGCACTTTCGGCATCGCGTGACAAAAATTAAAATTTCTCTTTGTAACAATTATTAAATACAAAATAAATAAAAAATGTTCGCGTTAGCAAGAATCTTATCGTAGCTAATAATAATTTTTATACGAACTTTAGATATTACTTAACATTAAATTGAGCATTGAGTCGAATGTGATGGATTAGAAATAAAGTATAAACTGCTTCTTTTATCTTTTCACCCCCAAATTTTCATGCAGTTTCATTGCTGAGAGTATCTGATTATATAATTCTAGCTGAGTCTGTCAGAAATTGTATACAATTTTCATGCTATTTCATGCAGTTGCAGATAAAAATATATATACAGATACTTTCAACAATGACACTGTATGAAAATTTGATTTTAAACTGGAAATTTTTGTTTCAAATTTCAGACTATATCAAGCTGGATTTTTTAATCGGAAATAGTCGGAACTTTGAACCAGGGACATAAAAGATTAAAGTAAACTTGCCTTCTTTTTCTTTTTCCTGTTTTCTTTTTCTCCCTTTTTTTGATTTGCTTTATTTATTGTACTTGCGTTAACTATACAAAGCTTTTGTAGGTTTACGATGTGTATTTCTGTTTTGTCACAAGTCTTTTTTTGTAGCTTAAGTTTTGATACTTGGAAGTTTGGATAATGGCATTTCTTTATTTTTTTTTTTATTTATTATTTTATGTTCAATGCAAATTAGAATTACGTTAAGCAGATCAAAAAAAGAAACAGTAAATAAGACGTTAATTAAAAACAATTACTTTATTCAATTGAAACATTTTTATATATTTTCGAAAATTTTCGGAAATGCTCAATACTTCTAAAATGAGAAAAAATGTTTTCTAATTCGAGAAAGAGCGTTAACAATTTACTTTTTTTCAACAAATTAATATATAAAGTTCATATTAACAATTGAAAATATCAACAACTTGTATAATTGTATAAATCTAGATTTTTTTTAATTTTGCAAATGACAAAATTTATCAAGTTTTGAATCTTGAAACTTTATCCCCCGTAAAAAAAGTTCCAGGTCTGCTCAGACTTGACAATTATTCTGATATAAAAATCGGTCGTTTGCATTTGCGCCAAAAGCCTCTTATTTATATATCTTTAGCGCAATTTTGATATATCATTTGTAACAGAAAAATATTTCATTTGCGCTAAACAAATCATTTACAATAAATGTATTTTCATCAAATTCTATCTTATCATATAAAATCAGACATGATTCAGATAAATTTTATAATAACATGTATATTTTTATACAATCTGGACAATTTCCAGGTTTGATGAAGCCTAGAACTTTTTTTACCGGGTCCAAATAATAAATATTAGTAAGCAAATAATAAAAAAATAACTAGTTACTCCAGATAGACACTTTGACTATCAACTTGTCTAAGCATATATATTTTCTTACACAGTTTCCATGTAAGAAATGTATAAAATTGAAAAACAACTCCAACCTAAATACTAGCTTCAAAGCATATATAGTACTAATTGCCTCATCATTTAGATGGCGTGCCCGACTTCCACACATTAAAACCTGAATATATCCCGTACATATCAAACTTTCCCTAACACGTTTCCAATCGATAAATAGTAACAGAGGAAATTAAACCAAACGACGTTCCTAAAAAAAATAACTTTTTTTAGAGCTTTTTAGAGCAAAGAATGTCTGGCTATTTACAAGTCAAATATCGCTGATCGATAAAATCAACCAAAGATGACGAAAACGACGAAGGCTTGTAACTTTTGGCCGCAACTGTTCGACGATGTGGGATTAAGTTGGGGAGCCTTTGAAGTGCAACTCTGCGGCAAGTCAAAGAATCGCTTCCGCGACTGCTTCGCGTGTTGTATGAGACAAGTTGCGAAAATGTTTGACCAATGATGGAAAAGCTACTCTGGATTAAGTATCCAGATATTGAGGGAACATAAAAATGATATATAGTTCATTTAATCTTGTGAACTTGCAGGATCTTATTTACATACTTCACTCGCTTTTTCTTTCTTTTTTTATATTTTTTTCCATTTTGCTCCATTGTGCTCTATTTAGCTTTGTAATTTTACATTAAAGCTCGATTTCATAATTTGTAGAGTTACTACTTCACTCCTATGTCTATAAAGCATATTATCATATTAGATTATTATATCATAATTATTATATTATACTTAAAGTGACAAGTTTTGCTCTAATTTATTACATTTGAATCTACTTAAAGTCCCTCAATAAAAAGTTTATGTAAAGATGAGAAGTTAGCTTTTAACGCCAATTCATGCGTAACGCCGATTATTTGACAGTTTTAATTTTGAAAATTATTTGACATTCCAATGTCTTTAAAGTGTAGGCTAAGTAAAACTGTCCGAATGAAATAGTAAAATTTGCAAGAAAATTAAATAAGAAATAATTATAAATAAATAAAAAAGGTTAGTTATAAAAAATTGTATAATTAAACAAGGAAAAAAATATATTTGTATAAACCTGTATTATTATTTAAGTATATCGAAGTAAATATATAATATATAACTATATTACATCTGTCAAAAAATGTATCATGTCAAATGCGAAATTATTAATTAGCAGTTGATATTTTATTATATTTAATGTTAATTTTTTTATAGTATCATAAATTATCAAATTAAAAAGTACGCGCACAGAGCGCAGAATATTCTAGTACTATTTAAAGTGCATATTAAATATGTACAAGAATTTATATTATTGATTCTATGTTGCTATATTTCGTTCTAAATCGTAATTTGTAGAGCATTAATTTATTTCACCTTTTTGATAAAAACTTGTTTTTTCCTATTTTTCTTTATTTTTCTGTTGTTGCTGTACCTTATGTTTTTTAGAGCTTTTTGAAGCACTCTTTAAACATTTTCAAAAAATGATATAAATGTATATTAATAAATAAAAATACATATATATTATATTTTTGTTCTTCGTTTATATGTTTTATATAAATAAATTCAACATTACATATTATTTCAATCTGCAAATAATTAAATTAAATATAAAATAGAAACATATAAATAAAAATTGACATATAAATTTAAATTGAAATAATTATATTTATTATAATAAATTATTATTACAATTTTACTTTACTAATTAAAAATGCATATGGCAAACAGTGAATGTATATAGTATAAAAGTTAATGTAATGAAAAATAATTACATCTTATAATTAACATATATAATAACTTATATAATAATGAATACCTAATCTGATTCCCTTACGGACGAAAATATATCCAACTATATATACAAGATATAAAATCTATATTTTATATATATCCAAGATATATATCAAAGTATTTGAACTTGAAAATATAGACAAAATATAGGCGATTAT
>JABFPJ010004452.1:0-13795 GCA_022817425.1 Gryon sp. ZL-2020 | reverse complement strand
TAATTTCGGCAGATCAATTTGAAGATAATTTCACAAAGAATTGACATATTAGCTTCATTTTCTGAATAACTGCTTTGGATTGTTGCAAATAAACAAAATAAATGAAAACAACAGAAATGTCGGTAATGTAGAACTTGTTTAGGTTTGACATCCTCTTAATCTCTTGTAGTTAATCAATCGATCATCACTTTTAATTGTATTTGGATTCATCATAATATATATATATATATTTTAAAGTTATTTAAAAAGTGTTTTATTAAGTTATTATCTTGGCCATCACATAATAACAAAAATTACTATGATTCATTGAGAATGTGTTGTATACCGGTATTTTTGAAAAAATACTGTAAAATATAATAAAAATTATTATATTGTGTTATATATTTTGTTTTACAAATATAGTAAATTTTATAATAATTTGTTACAATTTTTATTATATTTTATAGCAATTTTTTAAATATGGTCCACACATAAATAAAAATTCTATTTTTCTTGACTTAAAAAGTGTTTGGAGGCTCGGGTTCAATTCTCTGGACCTAGCAACTTTTGTTAATTCAAGAAAAATAGAATTTAGATGAAATAAATTTATTAACAAATAATTTTTAACAATATTTATGTTAAGAAATAAAATAAAAAAAAATAAATTTTATTAATATATAGAACATATGTAAAAAATTGCTATGCAATATAATAAAAATTGTAACAAATTATTACACAATTTACTATTATATGTAAAAATAATATATAACACAATATAATAATTTTTATTATATTTTATAGTAATTTGTTCAAAAATACTGGTATACAACACTTTCTTAATAAATAATAGTAATTTTTATTATAATATTTGTCTCAGTGTATTATTTTTTTTAATGGGAAAATGAACAAAAAATAACATTGAAAAATGATATGTATAATACCTCAAATTTATTTTTGATTTGTTTTTACAATGAATAAATATAATATTTTGATACATTATTTTGTCAAACTGACACAAATATAAGATTATTTCAAACGATTCGAGTGTCCTGCAGAAGCCCAAACTCACAAGATAGGACACAGTAATTTACAGAAAAATGATAGATTAAGGAAGATTGACATGAAATAATTGCATCCTTTGAGACACATTTTTGGATCAACATATTATTTGAAAAGGTAGAGTTCGAGCGAGTTTCAAAATAAAAGTGAACAAATAGTTCAAAAATAGAACAAAAAGATTCATTGTTGCATTTTTTTAATTATACAATTTATTATATATACATTTATCCAAAAATGTTGCAGGATATCATCTACGAAAATTAATCATAATCATAATGATAAGACTGATAATCCATAATAAGAACCATAATAATCATAATAATAATCATAATCATAATAACAACAATATAACTACATTTTTTTAAATAACATTGACTTTCTAAAGTGCCGCTTAAAATGAAATTACAATCTTGTGTTCGTATTCAAAATTGCAGTGTTTGTATATTTTTAAGAACACACTATTTGTTTTGAATATGCTTTTATTAATGTTTTGGTACAATTTTACAGAAAATAAAAAAAAAACAAATTAATGTTAAACGAAATTTTTTAAGGATATTTATATAAATATCCTTAAAAACATTATATTTAGTTTAATTTAAAAAGAAATTTAAATTTATTACCAGAATTGAACCATAAATGTGGCAACAGCGCAAGTTTTCATTTCAAAGTCAAATAGGTTACAGTAATAATAATAATAATAATATCAAAATCAAAATATTTTGCTTTGTTATTGGCCTTCGGGTCGCCAACTTCATAAAAAAAAAAACACAAAAAAATTGTTCATTTGATTAAATTTTCCATTTTTTAATAGTCGGTAACGAATTTTAAAATGACAAAAATCCTTAAAACATTAAGCTATTTATAACTGAAATTTAAGAATCATAACAATAAGAAAGGTGAACATATAAACATAGTTTTTCAACAAAATTCTAATGAAGTTAAAGTTGTTGTTTCATATAAATAGTAAGTATATAATATAGTAATAAACAAATGAAAAAAAGAAATCAACCGTATCTTTCTTCATTTAATCTTCAACGATCTCCTATTACAGATACCTCGACATGTTTAAAAAATACAAAACTGCCATATTTAGATCAAAATATCACACTGGAAAACACGATACATATCATATTTCGTTCGACGTTGTTTTGTTTATGTTTACATAGCGTCTTAGATAAAGTCAAGTCCGTGTTTTCAATGTCGGTTAAACATTTTATTCTATCCCAGTACGACTCTAATTATGACACAAGTAAATAAGTTGAAAAAGTGATTATAATAAATAAATTAAGTTAATTACATAACTAACAAAATGTACAATAATAAATAATTGATTTTTTTGTTGGTAATAAATAGGTAATTATATATAAATAGGAGTATAAGTTATATTCGATTAGCATGCTTTACAAAGAAGTGCAAATCTCGCAGTCTGATTTGAACCATACAAAGTTCTCGCGCGTTACAAAAATACCAGATATTACAGAATCACTTCTAAAAAGGGCACTGTTTCAATTACACTCGACTTCCTCATAGTGCAACAATTCGGGACCGGAAACAATCTCTTATTGCAACCATACCAATACCAATCAACAGCTTAATTTGATCACTTTCAGTGATGCCAACATAAGACAATTTAAATTAAGGTTATGTTTTTATTATAAACTACGTTATCTTTGAGTTTTTATATTTTAATATATAGAATAATGTAAAAAACAGTTTAAAAAAGATTTAAAAAAGTTAGAAATTAAATATTATTATTATCTGAAAAAAATAATAATTTGAAATCCATTATTTTGAATTTCGCGCCAAAATTATCTACATTTCATCCGTTGCATTATTGGAACAGATATCGTTGCAATATCAGATCGGTTGCAATATTAGGTGTTGCAATAAGAGGAAGTCAAGTGTATATATATGTATTGCTTATTCATACACATTATATTAAGTCTCCGTAATTCATAAATGACAATCGATATGTAAATTCTCGAAAGAAAGGAAAATATAGATAGACGAATTTGAATGATAAATTATTCTTGAGACATCAAAAGAAAGTAAAATTTACCTAAGAAATTGTTCTTCACATATTTATAATTTTGTAATTATTTGTGTAAATTATATTTAGAACAAATAATAATTAAACGTAGAGAGCAATATTTGAATACAATGTTTAGCAAATATTTTATTAAAAAAATGAAAGAAACCTTTCATCAGTCATTTTGAAAATTATCAGTTTCCGTTAATTATAGTTATCTTTAAACGTATAATTAAGTAAGCAATACTTAAAGCAATTAAAAATTTCATCGACAAATTTTAAGGTCACTTCTGTTAGAGTAATAATTAACCGCAATATATCCTGGTAAAGTACATTCATCTAATATTAAAGGCCGACTAGTCTTTGTTTACAGGGAATCCAGCAGCGAATCCAACAGGTCCAGTTGATTTTCGTCCCAGCCAACAGTCGCGATTAGGAGACCAGTTAAGTCATCCTCGCTGAGGCTCACCTGCGTTGATTCTGGAACCTCCGACAAACTGTCCGGTATGGGTGGCGACACACTGCTGGGTGGAGTTTCATAGAGTCCTTTTTTCGTATTCGCCGTTACGATTTCCAGGGACTTTGTAACCGTCGTTGTGACGGGCGTTGTCGTTGTTACGGTAGTTAAAGCCGTTGGAGTTTTCATAGTACGTCGATTTCGGCGAACTGATGAAGCTCGTCGTCTCGTACGCTTACCTTCTTCGAGACTTTCTAAGTCGAGTTTCCAGAAGCCACCTTTGCCAGGCTCATTCTTCGATCGTGGTATTTTGATGAAACATTTGTTAAGAGACAAGTTGTGTCGAATTGAGTTCTATAAAATAAAAGAAATTGCACATTCACACATGATTGAATTTACTTTATTCTTACGATTCTTTCAAAGTTAAAGATTTTAAAAGTTAAAAATGAGGTAATATTACTTTGAGGTTATTTTTTGTAGATATAATGTGATTTGTTTGTCATTAATAGTGCAACCGAACTTTTCAATTACAAGCGTTAACTTTTCTTTATAAGGGTTTACGAGGCACTTACTTGCCAGGCTGGATCTGCATGTTTGTAGTACATGAAATTCTCGCGAATCCAGGCATAAATATTGGAAAGAGTTAGTTTATTATTATGAGCGCGCATTGCCAAACAGATTAAAGTTGCGTATGAATATGGAGGTTTTGCATCAGCGGTATTACGATATTTGTCAGCATTTGCCGCCAAATCTAAAAAAAATTAGATAGTCAATGATTAAGATGTTAGACGAAAATTAGGTAATTTGAAAGACATTATTTAATGAAGTGTGTAAATTGTATATAATCACCTAATTCAGCTTTGAGCAAAGGAGACACTTTTTTTGGCGGACAACGAGCAACTGGAGGTGGCGACGGGGAACATGGAGGCGTTGGTAAACTCGAAGCACTTGTAATGTCTAGAGATTGTAGCCACGAAAGACTCGTTAACTCAGCCTCCTCAGAGTTATTGTGATCGGTCTCCATTTCGTCATTTACGATAGATAAGACCCGATTATTAATATCAGCCATGTCCATCTTTATATCCAATAAACGTCATCACAGAAAGCTTTTTGCCAATATCCATAAAAGGATTAAAATTATAACGAAAGGAGGTTACCTAAAATAAATTGAAAATATCATTTTTTCAACTATATATAATATGAGAAAGGAAATGCATAATGTGGTAGAACTTTTTGTGAAAAAGCATAATTTATTATTATTTGAATGTACAAAGTTGCGTTTAAAATTTTTGTTCATTAAGTTGAAACTTTTTTGTAAAATCTTACAACGTAACGTTCTTAATTTTGTGTTTCAGCTAACTTCTCAAATGTGATGACTCAAGGATTGAAACAACAAGTTTATCGACATTTGAAAGCAGTATGATCTTTCCTGTTCTTGTATGTGAGTACAAATTTAAATGATATTATATAAGTTGACATTATTATAGTACTTTTGGTTATGATAGTAATAATATTTCAATCTTACGAATTTTTGTTTCATCAACCAGTTTTTGTCAAAACAAAAATTTCGATTCCGCAATGACATATATAAAAGATTTATAAATTAATTGGAAAACCATATAAATATAACACATCTTAGAAAATAATAATTACCAATAAAAACAATTAAAGTTTTGATTTAAATTTACACTGAGTGCTGGCAATTTTAGTATTTGATAAGAGAAATTTATCTCTGGGATCTCCCCTAAACTCTAATATACTGTCCACTTGTTAGGAAACAATAATGAAGGAAAGAAACGAAGACTTTTTGAGTTTATACAAAATTATGCAGACGTATTTGTTAATCGACTTTTCTAACATAATATTTACATTTATGACAATTGGCATGAATATTATTTCTAATTTTCTGTATAAAATGCAGTCATTTATCAGTACTTGTCAAGCTGTACATATAAATAAACTGCCGACGATCGAACTTAAAAACGTCAATATATTTTTATAACAAATTGCGCAGTGATATGCGCGTAAACTTTTGTGACAATCTTGTATGCTTCCCGCATGAAGAAAAAAACGCACAAAAATGGTTGAACTAAGCTGCATTGGACCGTTATGGTCGTGCAGATAATGGAGTAGTGGTTGGTTTTACCACACGGACCCCTTATACATAACAAATGTAAAATGATAATAGTAATTGTAACGAGTCTGCGTGCAAATGCTATTCATGTGTACACGTGCCTGTAATTATCCGGCAGCAAACACCTGGTAAAAGTTATATTAGACAGATAATGTAAGATCATCGCGCGACATATTTCTTTCAATATTGCAATAACCGACTTTCAATGTTTAACATTTAAAGTCAACCGAAACCTACCACAATTTTTTAATAAATGCATGGATGGACAACGAATATCTTTATTATAAAAAAGTATATTCAAAATAATCATCAAAATCATATTTTTAAAGTACAAACATAAGCATTGTTATAATAGAAAGAAAAGACTATTTTTTCGTACTTTTATCAGCATAATTTTCAGATTTTTTAGTTATCCACTAAAAACGGGATGATTTATGTGAGATTTGCTTCATATACCTTCTTAAATGCAACTGCGCCACTTTGACCGTCAAAACGTAACGCTGACCAGTATTGATGTTTGTATTCTCAATATCAAATGTTCACATCACTTGGACTTTGCCTTTCGCAATTAAATGAAAACAGTATTCCACAGAATATAGATCCACTTACACAATCTGCACTTACAGCACTTAAAACTTGTTGGTTAAACTGATCATCCAACTGCATACGCTCCACGGACGCTCATATTTTAATTGCAATTTCTCGATTCACTAAACGTTCACAATGAAACCATTGGTCCGAAAACTTTAGCATACTAACCGTCAGGTTTTGAATCGATAAAAGATCGATCGATATGAAAATAATTAGATGTGATAAAATGTATGCGCAAAAGGCATCCGTTCATTTGCAATTACAACAATATAAAAAGGACTGGTCCATTCGACCAATCGCAATACAACACTTGTCGCAAAGATCGCAGACAATTTTTGGTTCACATTTTGGTCACCTGATTTGACTTAGTTGAGTTGATTGTGTCTCTGAGGGTCACTTATGATGGAAAACTGTCATTGAAAATTGCGATCAATCAATCAGTCTCGTCTAGGGAATATTCGAACAAGTTATTGCGACGTATGATGACGTGGAGTACCGAGAACAACCGGCATTAGAGTATATCGTCGTTGTATGACTAGAGGGTTCGACTAGTGGATAAGAGGGAGGAAAGGCTATAACATATATAAACCTGCCTGGCTGCCTATCGTCCAACCACCTACCGAGTCGCCCTGTTGGTGCGCGTGCGACGACAGGTGCTCTAGTAGCTCCTTTGCAGGTGGACCATACGGCTGACCGACCAACCTCACCAACCAACCGACCAATCAAGCCACCCTCGAGCCAACAACCCTCTCTATATTCAGACCCACAGCTTGCGACACGCTTATACTCTTTATGCTTTTCCGTTTTACCGGCTGCGATCATTTTTCCCTCGTTTTACAATTTACAACTATATGACAGTCAAGATTATGAACAGAATAAACATAGGGTCTTTTGCAGAATGAAATTGATTTTAACATTTGCAAATGTTAATTAAATATCTAGGTCTCTGTCATTTACTGATTCTCGAGTTTTGTCGTTCATTTTACTGGAAACTGGACAGTTTTAAAGTATAATCAATCAAACATAAACAAACTACAAATGATTTATTACAATAATTTGTAGAATTAGTACCGTTAATTGCAATTTCTTATTGTTCGAATCACTTTTATTCTATTACTTAATGGTATAATAATTACATTTTTGTATTAAAAATTATATAAAATGTATCAATTAATATTTATCAATTTATCAATTAAATCTTTTTGAATTTGTATAAAGAGATATTTTCTAACTTTTGGAAGACAAATTATCGTTACTGCAGAATTTTGTTTAGCAATTTTTTCTTCCATAAGTCTGTAAACATTATTTGAGAAAAGTAAAAAATAATAAATTAAAAAACAATTTTTATAAAATAATGATTCATGCATAATAAATATTGTGTAAAAATATTAAAATTTGCAAAAATGATGGGTAACTCCCCTGATATACCATCTTAAGAAAAATGACTGTTTCATTGAAAATTAGCGCTGCTACCAAGTTAAATTTTCTTGCGTGATGTGATTTAATTATTATTGAACTTGAGGCAATAGCTCAACTTAAAATCTACATAATACGATTAAATAAAAAGACTAACATTAAATTTGATATCCAAAGTTTCTCAAATCAGATATTATAACTCGTCCTATATTGTCTCAATAAGTAGACTAAAACTTGAATCCAGTTCAATTACATAATTTAATCATGATGAATATTTAAACTCATAATCCAATTTCCATTACTTCTATACTTTCAATTGTATCTACTTATAAATACGAAATCATTTCAGTATTTTCTTTATTTTCACATTAGATACCCTTTGAATGATTCATTTCTCTATATTTCCTTTGTTCTATATAACCTTAAGTTATAAGCTTAAGAATTATAATTAATTTCGAAATCGAATTAAGTCCATCGTATTTTCGCACAAATGTTCGCAATTGGTGCAAATTAAGGGCGATTTAAAGGCCCAGATGATGCGGTACCAAGGCCCTATTGTCCATCGAGCGCTTCAGTGGAAAGTCCAGGGGCTCGGAATAACCTGCCGATCAATAGTCTCCTGGGAACATCCGCTCGTCCGTCCGTCCCCCTGCAGCGCGTTTGTTCGTGACGTGCTATTTCAGGTTGCTTGATAGTATAAGTGGCGGCAAAGTGGTGGTAGTTGGTAGTAGTGGTGGTGGTGGTAGTGGTAGCAGCAGCACGATCAGTACCAACAGCAGCAACACCTGCCACCCTACGTGGCTATTCAACCACTACGTCAGTCCACAAACTGTGACTCACACAAACTGTATGTAGACGCACAAATTGCCCTCCATCGACTTGCACTTGTAACTTTCCTTATACAAGGTATTATACTTATAACTTCAGTACGTAATTCGACATTGTTTATTAGCTTTTTGTTTCTTTTCGGAAATACATGTTTTTTTGATCTTTTTATTCTTTGTTTATTTTCTTGGTTAAAATATTCATATTTTTGGATACTTCTTTGTCTTTGTTTACATTATATGTAAACATAAGTATTCTTCTTTCCTTAACACATTGTTTTTGGAAATATGAAAATAGCGAATTTGCAAATTGTAATTATTGAATTCTTTGCTTTTTAGAATGTTGAAACCAACATTTTAGTTTATTTTGAATCATTATTACTGTTTTCTTTTCTTTTCTATTTTCGTTTTCTATTAAATTCGTTAGTTAGATTCATTTCCGGAATGTTTTGTTTTCATAAATGACCGTTGCTGTGTGTTTACATACATTCTTCGTAAATATTTGGTGGATGAGTGTAGTGCTTTGTGATTTAGTGATATAACATTTTTTTTTCATATTGAATCGTAAATATATAATATAAAGAGAGAAGGAAATATAAAGGAAAGTAAATAGGCATTAGTTTATAGTCAACTTATTTAATATTTTTTAATTAAAATACTTATAGTATATACATTCAGTTCATAAAAATACAGGCAACGAGGCACAATATGAAATTTGTATAATAATTGGATTTAATGTAAGTGTGTCAATTAAAAATCTATGTACAACAATGCAGTAATTTTATAAAAATTAGTGTATATAAATTTAGATTTGGCGACAATTTTTTAGTTATTCTATAGTTAATTAGAGCTAATAATTTTTTAATTGCTTTTTTCGATACAAATTTTAAAAATGCATTTAAACCAATGTACTTGAGTGTATTTGTTTTCAATTTTGTTTCAATTTCATACATGATGACAAATTTTGTAATAGTTAAATTTTCGCAATAATCTATAATTGATCTATTTCATGAAATTTGATAAAAGTTGTATTAATCGTTACACTTAGTATCGCAGTAATTTGGATAAAAAATATAAAAAAATAGTAACCAGTTATTTTTGTAAAAATAACTAATAGTAACTAGTTACATCAAGTGTAATAACGGCGAACCCTCGGTGTTCAATCGAAACGTTCGTTACTGTCAAAAGCTCTAAATATTGCTACACACCAACATGTAAGACCATCGGTGTCGTTGTCATTTCACTGAAATTGTTGTAGAAAAATAAAGGAATTCTGGGGGAAAAAATAAACAATAAACAAAAATGCATTAACTAGACCGATGGTCAGACCTTAGTCACTGGCCTCTTGCTATTAAGATGCAAACGAATTTCTCGCATCACACATAATCACGACATAATAATTTTGTCGCTGAAATTTAAACAAAAATTTATTCACTATCAAACGTTTCGAACGTCCTCTTTCGTATAAAAAAACAATATAGACAACTGTCTTGCTTACATAAGAATTAAAACATGGCGCGCTATAATCAAATAAATATGATCTTCATTAAATGTCATTGTATTGAGGACTCATAAATGTCAAATTTAAATGAAAAGCTTTTTTTTCCATTAATTTAATTCCTTGTGAGCTTGGAAGATTCCTTGTTTCCAGCAACGTGTTCCAAATCCAAGTCGTATTCTTCAGCAGGTCCGGCATTGTCGTAATAGGCATAATCATAGTCATTTTTCTTCGTTGACTTTGGCCTTGGTGTTGTGGGATCCGTGAATTTCACAGTTGTCGAGAATGGTCGGGCCGATTCACTAACATAAGTGGTTCCTCTGACTGTAGTGCGAGATTGAGATGGCCTTCTAGTATTGACCTCGTAGTCGTTGGCAGAATAGGTTGTTGATGAGATAGCCCTCCTAAAACAAAGAGTCTTTCGTTAGAGAAGGTCAGACGGAGAAACGAGATGTTATCAATCTTCAGACAGTTTGATTGAAACCCCATTACAAACAATCCAGCTGGGAGTCTTGATAGGAATTTGATGTAAAAACTTATTGAGGATCCTAGACTAGATGCATACCTTAGATACCTTTGTCTATTATTCTGAACTAAATGTAAATACTTTTAAATGATACTAATAGATGCTGTTATAAAGCTCACTAATATTTTTTTTCAGGAATCAACGAAGTGGATAGAAGAATTTTACTTAACTTTACTGAAATGAATTAATGAGAAAAAGATGGAGGTTAAATCTAGAGAAGAATTAAAAGTCACCGTGATTAGAGGTTACCAAAAATTAGGGTACTTAGGTAAAGTATAAAAAATATTATTTGAGAATGAAGAAGTAATAATAACCTAAAAATAAGATAAAGGATGACTAATAGCCTAAAATAGATGATTACCTAAAAGAATTAAAAAAAATACTGTACCTTGGTGTTGGAGTAGTAGTTCTTGGCGACTCAGCAAGGTGGTTTATACTAGAAGGACTGAAGCCAATACCCGATGAAGATCTTCCGAAATCATATGTACTAGTACTGGATTCATAATATTTGCCGGACTTTTCATAGTTACTATACTTGGTTGTCTTCTTTGGAATGTCAGTGGTATCATAATAATGAGTTGATGGTGCTTCCGTTCCACGTTTACCATATTTGTCATCGATGGCTTTTTTGGTTACGGGACTGTAAGTCGTTGGAGAATAGTTATTAGCTCCATTACTGTTGGAATAATGCTTGGAAGTTGCAGTTTGGAATTTCGAGGACGGAGCAGCACTTGATCGGAAACTGTTGCTGTCACTATGGAAACTGTCGTAGTTATAAGTACCAACAGTTGTGGATGGATACACAGTACTGGAACCACCTACTCTAGGTACACTGCTATAAGATCTTTGTTGGAATCCAAAGGGGAAATAGTTGCTGCCAGCCGCTGGAGCCACAGTCGTAGACTGGGTATACTGCGAATAGTTCTCGCTGGAGGTCTTTCCAGAGTAGGTCGATGGTTTCACCGTTGAGGACACGAAGTTATTCTGATTGTTATTGTTATTATAATTATTATTATTATAGTTATTGTAATTATTGTTATTATAATTCACGGGTTTAGCTGTAGTGGAGGTCTGGTAGTTGTCTTGATAGTTGCTGCTGGGTCTGAAGGTAGAATAAGTTGAATAGCTCGTGGTAGTTGGTCTCTGAGTAGTCGTAGTATAGGTATTGTAGTTATGGTTACTATGACGTTGTTGATGGCTTTGTGTTGTTGTCGTTGGTTTAGCCGTCGAGGTTGGGAAGCTTCCTCGATTTTGGTTATAGAACTTTGTCGTTTGTGGCGCTGCCGTCGATGGGCTATACGGAGTCTCCTGGAACTGTTGCTTTCGACTGACTTTACGAACTGCTGATGATGTCTTCTTCTTCGTGTCCTGCGATGCATCCTGACGGTAGGACTTTTCCTCCTCGTAGATGGTATCTTTGGAGCTCTTGCGGTTATTGTAGTAGTTATTATTGCCAGTGTCCTTAAATGACGTGGATACTCGATTCACCGGTGACCGGATTGGATCGTTGCTTTCACTGCGCTGCAGGTGGTCCTGGGGCTCCGCGTCGCTGCGCAAGCTATCGTAGTGAAGCGACTCCAATCCGGAGCCAATCCTGTAAAGGTCGAAGTTGTCGCTCGCGTAATACAGAGTTGCAGCCTCACAATCCACGTCATACCAATCAGCGCAAGTCTGACTCTCCTGATCGAAAGCGGTGTCGTTCGGGCAGAGGAATCTAGCGAAAGGCAAAATAAAACGTAGGTGAGTAAACGACAAACGTTCATACCTAAACTCCCTATTGGGATCATCTCATTATGTCAACATCATTATTGCTCCGCGAGCGCAATATACCGTATATGGATTTAAGTCACATAATTACACGTATCTAATAAACTTCCAATTTCACATATTAATGTTGATAGGCTTTTTTTTGTATTAAATGTTGCATTAACTGCGACTGAAGGTTGGTCTTTAAAGCTAATAGAAGATTTCATTAAGTTCTTAGTGAGAACTTGATCCAAAGGGTATCTCATGGATTCTTACACACATTTTTAAACAATTCTTTTTTAATTTAAAATATTATAAAATATTAAATATGTTCATCAAAGCTTCTAATCTAAAAATTGAAAAATCTAAAAGAAAACTGAATAACCTAAAAAATAACCTAAAAATAATAACCTAAAAAAATAACCTAAAAAAATAACCTAAAAATATTAACCTAAAAAAATAACCTAAAAAAATGCAAATATGCAACGACCATTCTTTGAAGTGAGTTTATCAAGTAAATGGGATTCAATGGTACATAAATTATAAATTTATTAGTCATAAGTTGATATTAAATATTTAATGCGTAGAATATAAAAAAAAGGTTTTGTCACAAAGGTTCGCAAATGCCCACGAATCGCGCCTACCTATAATCCTGAATAGTTCCGGCGACCGAGACACAGACGTGGAAGAGTTGACAATCGGTTTCAGGATCGGCGTAATAGCTGCCTACGATTTTGTTGTGGCAACTAAATGATGTGTCCGGCATATATTGCTGCGAGTATCTTGGAGGAGGACGTTGCAATCCAAGAACGCAACTCCACAAGATTCCTGCGAGTTAAAGAAACGAGAATTACACAAATTAAATACTTTCATACAAAATCAAATCAGATAAAGTTATTCCTTTTTTTTCTCTTTCTATTGATATGTCTATAATGAACAGGAAGTACGGCAAAATCAAAGATCATCGCAGGAAAAAGTTATAATACGGGGAGGGGGGGAGGTTAAGGTCAGGTTTCTCTTAGGACTTAAGTATACGTTGTACAGATTTTCCTTGACAATACTTCAACTTCGGAGAAAAGTTAGATGAGAAAAGATGCGATATATACCGGGTGTGTCAAAAAAGTATCAATTTTTGAATTCTTTTTTTTTGACACCCGGTATATATCAATTTTTGAATTCGTTTTTTTTGACACACCCGGTATATAATTCGATTAAATTTCGATTAAAAAAAATCAAATTATGCCAATTAGTGTAATCTTTTCGACTGTTTTCTATGGAATTTCATTTAATGGGATTGAAGAAAGTGAAAGATTGAAAAAAAGGGACAAAAAATGATGCAGGAACAATTAAATTGTGTGGCCAGTTAATTTTAATTTGCGTCTTTCTCTTCGACAATGTCTTTTCTAACTGATTATGTTGATTCTTTGGCCGTTTTTTCGACGACTTTTTCTCTCGAATGTGTGAAAACTTATCGTGATTACTCTTTACGGATCGCTGACCGTTAATTCACTTTTCATTTTGCCGGGGGAAACATAT
>JABFPJ010004451.1:0-13799 GCA_022817425.1 Gryon sp. ZL-2020 | reverse complement strand
ACTTTTTTTTTTTTTTTTTTTTTTTTTGGAAAACAAAGTGTACGGTGTTTTGACGTTCACTAACACAAACAGACAGCTGTTGAGTGCTCTAGTGTCGATTATTTTTTGCACGTTAAATGAACACAAAAACTAGACTAATACGGGAAGCAAAGTTGTTGCGCTAAAGAGACAGAAAGACAAGACAATACATGATTACACAAACGTGACGCGACAACATATCATAATTAGTTGTCGATCGATCACAACTGATAAGTATTCGAGTGTTACGTGGCGACGACGACAAGTGTTTCAACCGATTTGTTTTTTCTTTTAACTTCATCTTTTTTGTTTTTGTTCCAGTCACAAAATTTTGCCTCGGCCAAATGTTTGCCATCGTTTTTGTTATTTCTTTTGATCAACTTTTGGCGTGGCAAATTTTTGTGATTGCCGTCTGATACAGAGCGATTCAGAATTCAATAACGAAAAGCAGCAAAATTGCCGGCTGTTCGTGAGTCCGCGTCAAATCACATCCGACAGGTACGTCGCTTTGTATCAGCGGTTCACCGGATGAAACGGGATTTAAAAGGGGGACTTTGCAGAAAGTAAGATAAGCATAGTACGAACTAAAAAGCACACACACGCGCACGCGCGCTCGCACACAGATATATACATATGGACTTATATGTATTTATGATCCGCTACACGGTGCCGGCTCACGTTACCAAACTTTAAACTAAGAACACGAGTAAACAAATAAGACTGGGGAGGAAGCGAAGAAAAAAATAAAGTTTCAAATTCAAGGAAACAACAAAAATTAAAACGATGTAATAAAAGTTAATACAAATTTTACTTTGAAATTTCAGATCATTTATTGGAAACAAAAAGCAAAATTTTGATATTCATAAAAATGTGCCTATAAATGTTGGTTCCTTTTATTGATTGTAAGAATGTGTGCATACTTAAATGTGCAATCTTGAGTTTTAATTTCCCGCCTATCCTTTGAAGGGATAATCGGAAATTCAAAATAGACAAAAATTGCTCGAAAGATGCGGGTGGTTTTCAATTAGGAAATGGTTTGGAAGAGTTCTTTTGGTAACGCGATTGACGGTTCGCACCGGTAGCTTGGTGTGAGACTCGACAGTACGTGTGAAACGAACATAAAGAAAAGACAAGAACATAAAAAAAATTGTAAAAAAAGACAACGGGCTATATGTAATACAGACCATATGAAAGGAAGAAGATATAAATAAATGATATATGATCGAGCGACGAGCATAAGTATTTGGACACGAACGATTAGCCAGAGCTGAGCTGCAACTTACCGCGGTGTAAAGGAACTCCAGTACGCACTACGTGTGGGAGAAAACCAACGAGAAGAAAGGGTGTTACCACGGTCACAGAACTCACATTTTGCGAACAAACGCCACGTTGCTCCACGCGATTTTTTTTCTATTGCATTACTCAAACAATTTTGTATAAATCTTAACCATTTTTTTACGATTATTATTCTTATATTTTAATTCATATATAATTTCATTGAAATGCAATTTCCTCGAAAAAGTAAACATCTTTATCATGTTTTCTCTCATGTATAGTCTTTTAAGCCGAATTTTTTTCTTTTTTTTCTCTTTTTCTTTATGTTTTGCATTTTTTGGACCGCGTGGAATTGGAGCAATGCCGCGCTTGTCTTTACAAGAACAATAGACGTGAACACAAACTAATGACACCATACCCTGAGGGTAGGCGCCACCACAGTCACGCACATGAACGCACAATCACTCGCTTGCTCGACGAACAATGTTACATTGCTGGTAAACACGAGTTTGAAACTGTTGCGCCGAAACAAGATCATTACATTTTGCAAATTACTCGGACAAGTTCTTCATCAAGCTTTTAGAATACAGTTTTACTGTTACTTTAAAAGTTGACACTTTTTTTATTCTTATCGTCTGATTTGAAGCGTTATTTGTTGTTTTCTTTATAAGTTTATTGGGCTTATTTGCAACGAGATAATTAAACTACAAATATTTCTAACTCAAATACTTAAAGTGTGTTATCCAAGTTGGTAAATTCGATAATTTATGTCACTTAAATGGTGGTATTTAATTATATTTGATAGTTAATTATACGATATAATTAAATTTACCTTAATGTGCAAGTTTGTAAGAATTGGTTATAAAGTATTGTAGCCAAACAAAAATACAATATAAATTGTTTGCGAATTAAGAAGGGAAACTAATTTGACATGAATTTGATAATAAATTAAAAGCAGGTTTGCATAATACTACCGCATGTATACAAGAATTTCACATAGTTTATGTAAGTGTAAAATATAATTTAGCTATTTTCTGAAACGTTTTTTATTAATTTGATTTTAATTAATGTTTTCAAAATAAGATGGTACTTCGTTAAGAGAGATGCATATTTCCCTGTCTGTTTTAACTGTAAACAAAATTTTGTTCGCGTTGTTATTAATTATATGATATTGTTTTCTCTAATATAAACGTTATTCTATATTTTCAGAATATTCAGTTTGTTTTTGAATTACATTTTGCTTTAATGCTTGGTTAATAAGATATTTGATTTATGATTTGCAATTAAAATTTTTCTGACAAATATGATGTTATTCAATATCCATTATACAAACGCTTATTGTCCAAATTATTTCCATATTTTATAATATAAATTACTTGTAATCCCTTTACGCTCTCGTTTGTTACAACTGTATTACCGCGTTACGTGAGCGAATTTTAATTTAAAGGAAAATGCACACAATGATTTACCTGACTTAACATTGCTTTTTTTTATTTTCCACAATTTTGCATATTCACGCCGAAATGTTAATTTGTAATTTAATTAACATCATTTCATATTACTCTCAAAACGGCAAACTTAATATCAATTCACGGTTATTCTGCAAAAAATTGTCCTTTAATTTTTTTTAAATATATATTCTTAGTCAAACTCGTGTTCACCAAATGATAACTAATTCTTTGATAACGTTAAAATATAGACATTGTAACTTGATCAAATATTGAACGAAGCTGCAATGACACTTATTTTAAAACTCTTGAATATACTTCAAATATTTATAAAATGTTTTTTTTTTTTTTAATTTTAACACCGATTCCAATTTGAACATTTAGTTTTCAATGCTTTCAAGCATCTGTTTTCCACCTGTAAAATTGTTACAAATGTCAGGGCAGTGCTTTATTTTTGCTTATTTAAATTTGAAATTTATAGTTCATCATATTTATATGACTTTGTAAACAAATAGTATTTGTAAATTTGCCATTCAATTAATGCACTGACCCAACGATTAATAAGTATTACTAATAATGAACTGCGTCTAAAAAACTTTCTAGACTCTAAAATCAAAACTTGGCAAAAATGTAAAAGGCTGAATTTGATTGAAAACTCGAATGAACTTGACTTGAACAAGAGAAAGAGACACAATTAATTTAACGTTAAATCTTTATACTTTGCAATTACTTTAGTAGTATTAAAGAAAACAAAAAAGGTTTTTTTTATCTTTACTTTCACGGATCTTTGATAGATTCGTGTTAATCAGAGTTTAATTGATAATATTTTGGTGTGGGTTAATGGTAGAGTGCACACACAGGATATAACACTAGACAATGTACACGAATCCCTCGAGGATCAGTTGCATGTTCTTATATAAAAGTACGTGACTCAAAATGAAAGAAACGTTTAAAATAATTGGAATTCAAATCAAAGTAACGGAAGCAAATGAATGAAAATTAATATGACAATCAATCGATCAATCAATCAATAAAGTGACGATTTGTTTATTGCTCGCAGTTCTCGTGAAGAACGTATTTAAAGAACTCATTCATTTCATTGAAACTGAATTATTCATTCGAACGAACGTAGAATTCAATTTTATGCCGATAACGGCTTTTCTTTAAATGCATAGCATGTTTCTTTTTTTCGCGTTATAAAACTAATAATGCGCCTTTTTTGTTCATTCACGTTATTATGTTTCAATTTCGAGTTGTGAACTGCCAAATTGACAACGATATATTGTTCGTTTTACGATATATATTGTAAATCGTATACATATCGCAATATGTGCAAATTGTATTATAATATTTGCATTATATATTGTAACTGTTAGCAGTATGATTAGTACTTGGCTTACAGATATTTACAGTGCGAACTCTCCAATATATATTGTAAAGTTTACAATATACGTTGTAAATTCTGCAGCATATATTGTAACTTTTACAATGTATATTTTTAGTGGTAGTCAATTTTATCGTCCGAATATTGTCAAATAAAGGAAATTGTCATATTGCAAATGTTTACAATATTGAAATTTAATTTGCCTCGTGACTCAGCTAATCGGGGTTAAACAAAATCCTTTATAGCAAGTCACAAAGTTTCATTACATTAATGAAATAATATAACCATGAAAGTAATAACGTATGCTTTTTTTTGATATTGTAATCTTTTGCAAATATTTTCCTTTTGAAATGAAAGTTAAAATGTTTAGTATTAATTTTTGTTGATAAATCAAACTGAATGTTAAATTAAATGGAAAGAAAATAACTAAAAAGCATGATAAAATTAAAGTGGAACTCAAGTTGTTAAATGTTAATGCATCTGACACTCGAAGGAGGGAAGGTTTTATCGACACAGGGAGAGGGAAGTTGAAAGTGATTGGCGGAAGTGTTGTTTCCCTCGAATCAAGGTAGCTTACTTGCATATCAACAGAGTCCGAATTTTTTAATGTTGAAGCTTCTTTATCTTTTCTTAGCATGATTGAAAAGCCTCGCGGATATTGAGACACAAGTTAAGCTGATTCGTAAAAAGCTCGAGATTCAAATTGGGATTCTGCTGTCGTTATGAAAAAAATGCAGGCGAATTTCTCGCCTTCGTTAAATTTCGCGCTGTTCTTGATGAATAGTTAAAAGCATAGATTCATATTTTATTTACTTTATTCATCAACAAAATATATTCTTCATTTTTTGTTTATTTCAATATTTTTCTCGTTTAATCAAAATTGGACTGCAAATTTGTTTAATCTTTCAATTTTTGACTTTTTTATTAATATTTTTTATAACTATAACTTTTGTAATTAGATCATTGAAGATGTATGCTTTTCGTCCTCCGCTTTTTTTATTCACACAAGCGTCACTTATTAGAAAAATGATCAATTATTTAATGCAAAATACTGACGCTTCTGTACCGTGTTATTCGGGTAAGATCTTTTTAATCTGTTGATGATATATTTTTTTCTTTTTTTCATTTATTTTTGATTGAAATTCCGTTGTATATATATTCGTAAAATGACAGAAAAAAAAAAAAAAACAAAATGTTAGTCAAACAGCGAACGATTCACACGATTGAACTGGTAATAAGATAAGGCTCCTTTCTTACTTTTCGGTATACTCGTCTATGTGGGCGTAGCTTTGTACGCTCCTCTCTTCCACCAGAAACTTCACCCGCTGATAAAACTCCGCTGTCACGCTTGGCGGCTGCTTTCGCAATAGTACCTCGACGGGATCACTGCTCGCAAGGCACATTATATGTGTTGTACAGTTCTTGTGCGAACAGCATTCACTGTCGGAACAGTCGATCATGCCATCTAAAAGTTAAGATGACACATTTGTTCATCATATTTTGCGTTCATTTAAACAATTTAACATAAATATAATTAATATTAATATTAATTAGTATTTATTTTATTTAAGTAATTTTTAATTAACTAACAAAAATTAAAATCGGATTATAAAATATTTTCCAACATTAAATAGTGGCAAATACTGAATATTGCATATAATCATTTTTATCAAGATTCATATTTGTTGTGTTTATAATTAATTATTAAAATTGTACGATCAAATTGTACATAATTTTATTTTAATGCTTAATATTGAATTTTTGTTTAAACATTAATTCATCCCACACGTTTGTAAAATGTTGCAATATTATTTACGATTATATTATAATAGTATAATCTTTCTTTAATTACTGTAAATTAAGTAATTTGTCGAATAATATAATCAACATTTCTGTAATAAAAAAGATATATTTTTTATTTAACGAAATATGTTTAATATGTTAATTAATGAATATTTGTACAAAGTGTTTTACAAAATAAATGATATTGCATAAAAAAATGTGTAAACATTTTCACGATTTGTGTAAGAATAATAAGCTTGCAATAAATGTACCTCAAATCACTTTTATTTGTTTATCGAAATCATCGTGGAAAAGCATTAGTCGATGAAATAGTTCATTACATATTCCGGCGCGAGTAGCATCCGAGGTTGCAGTAGTAGAAAAGTAATTTGATCAGACCCTGGCAAATTTCGACCCAAGTTTTTTTGACTTTAATAATACTTTTTTATCAGAGTATGATTAAACTTTTCCTTTGCAGACTTTCGTGAATGTACATCTACTTCCGTGGAAAAGTTTACGATAAAAATATATTTATTATTAAAAAGTATGCCAGGAATTTTCAAACTTTTTTGGGGAATTTCTAGTAACTTGTAACAAGGGCACATACCTGCAGGCAAGTTTATCCAATTTTTATAACGATTTCGCTTTTTTCTATATTTTTTTGTGTATATAGTAATTGATAGTTCATTAAATGATGGAACAATTTATTCATGTTTTTTCTAAAACAGGACACTTAAAAAAGTGGCTTTGTACATTTAATTACACTTTTTTTAACCCGCAATTATTAATAATTGTTGTGAATGACTTTTCTTTTTTCCAGCCAGGATATATAATTGCTGGTTTGCTAGATTTAAAAAATATTGTTTTGGTAACAACCTTTTTTACTTTTAAATCAGTGTTTCATTCACCAGTTACTGGGGAAGTTATTTACATATTGCAACTTTGTAAAAATTTTTTATTGAGAAAAAGTTTGTTTAATTAAATAAATATAATAAAAACATAATAGCTTTTATATGTTTAATAATGTTTTTTATATGTTTAATAATAATGTGTATATAATAATATGTATGATTATATATACATTTTAATTTTGAATATGCTTACATTTTTAGAAAAATGTGTTTATTTTTTTATATCTGTTTGTTTTAGAAAAGTTACCTCCATCATTGTCCTTCTCGTCATCACATGCCATTTCGAGATGAATGCTACAATCTCGACCTGCCCACCCAGAGTTACAGTCGCATCCGTATTCGAAGTCCGTCAGTAAGCAAAATCCATTACCACTGCAGCCGTTCTCACAGCCCGCTGCAAAGAAATATCTTGTACGACTCTGGCAAAAAATCAATGGATAAAAAGAAAAGATAAGTGAAAAAAAGTAAAACAAGAAAGAAAAAAAGAAACAAAAAAAAGCATTCACAAGAAGGAGCTCGGCGTTATTTACAAAAAACGTTCGTCCAATATGCGAAAAATCACAAAGCACGTAATTCAACAAATTGGCTTAATAAATCGTTTACTCACGTAAGGTGCAATGTTTGCCATTCCATCCTTGACTGCAGACGCAAGTACCGTTTCTACACTGGCCGTGCTCGGCACAACGTGGATCACACGGCTTTTGGTCGCATTTAGCACCCGTCCAGTTGTCGTGACATCTAAACAAATTATGCATTATTTTTCATTACAAAATCCAACACATTAATTGAACATGATTATGTTCCAGAAATAAATATTGCTACGCAAATTATGAGCCAAGATAACTTTAACTAAATTGTGCAAATATTGTTTTATTTTAAGTAATAATAGTTAAATTATAATAATTTGTTTGGTAAGAAAAGTACTTAATAAATATTTTTGGCGAAAGTAAAATAAATGAAAATGAAACTTTAGGAATGAAAGAAGAATTAAATAAAAAAAATGTTAAGATATTACATTTTATTTGAAAATAAAACTGAAAGTTAAAACGACCCATGTAACTAGATTAAACAGTGAAATAAAAGTTGTAAGTAAAGTTTTGCAAAATATAAAACGTCTTGTGTATAACATTTTTACATTAATAGAATGAACAATTTTACTATAATTTCTAAAAGTGGAAAAAAGGGTCAAACATTCGTAAATTCTTAAAAAACTAAAGATAGAAAGCTAGGACCAAAAAAAAACAAACAAACAAAAAAAAACGGAGATCAAGTCTAAAGCCAATTTGATTTTTGCCGCAACTTTGTTGTAGATTTCGCGCAACATTTCGACGATTAAACTTGAGATTTATTTAGGCGGTTCTAGTTGAAACTGTATCGTCTGTCGGAGTGTTGCGAAGGAAGAGAGAAGAAGGAATAAAAAGGTTGGCATAGCTAAAGAACGGAATGAAATGTTTATTCGCGGAATAACTGAATTTATTACTAGGAGAAAAAGCGGGGGGCGGGCGTAAAGTTTTCGGGACTAAGTCAATTAGGTCGGTGGAAGTTGTTGCTTGTTGCAAGTAAATGTAATGGTTTTAGCGGGAGGGAAAAGTTACTAGCCTGCAACCGCCCTGCTCGCATGAACCATGTGGTCCGCAATCGATTTTGCAGCTGGGCTGCGAACAATCGACGCCTGTCCAGTGCTCCTCGCAACTGCATCTGGCTAATTCCAAGTCGTACGTCCCGTGATCCGAACAGCCTGGCAGACAACGATAAACTTGCTCGTCCACTTGGTTGCATCGTTCGCCTTGCCAACCAGCCTTACAGTAACATTTCCCTTGAATGCAAGCCCCATGACCACTGCAATTTGGATCGGGACAATCCGCTGCAAATAATTACATATAACTTTACTCATTTTGATGCATAGTTATTATTTATGTCTATTCATATATTTTCATTCTTAAAAATGACGCTTTGAATGAAGTCTATTTTAATTCACTGAAGTAACAAATGTTAGCGGGAGTTTTTTTCCAATTGTATTTTACCTGAATCAAGATATCTTTTCAGTGTATATTGGGCTGTATATAGCAAATGAAATTATGCGATGAATTGTTAGGGAGAATAAATTAGCCGTACTTAGAAGTGTATTGAAGATATCACGAAAGTACATTTAACATTTCTTTCTTGTTTCTATATAACAAGAAAGTTGCAATAAATAAGTAAGTGCAGAAATTACAGAGTAGAATATTATGCTAAGTCGTTTTTACCTTTGAAGAAAAGATATGTATCTTTTTTAAAAAGAGAAGAGATAGTTGACTTTGGAATAAAGAAGTGGGTTGTTAAAATTTGTTAAATAGAGTAAAAAATATCAAAGGAAAATAATTTTTAATTATTGTAACTTACAATCATATGTTATTTGTGGAATATTATATACTTTCTTGTTGAAATACAAAGGTAATTACGAAAGGCATTTTTTGTTCTTTAACTAACTAAAATTACATATTTGAGACTTTATTTATTGAATTGATTCTGGTTTTCAATGCTTGATGAACATATTGGCTTTTTTATATACGATTTCAAATATCATACTTTTGCACAAGATATGTATAGAAAATATCAATTAAAATGTATATTACTTTCACAAAAAATGTATTTCTTTAAAATAGTAACATTTTAAAGATATAGTTTACATATACAATAATAAAAAAACAAAAAGATTCAATAAGTTAATAAATAAAAATGAAAAATATATTAAATTATTTACATAAATGTTTTAAAGATAAGGTACAGGTTTTTATTTTGTTTATTACAGCTAAAAGTTTTTTTTTAATTCGCACTACGTATTTGTGCAGGTTTTAGTAACACATATTTACATATTTTTAACCTTTTAGCATAGTCAACATATTGTACGAGTAGTCACTTTGATTATACATTAATGTGTGTTTGAACTAAAAATGTATTTCACGTAATTATTCAGCTTTATCAATTATTTATTTTACTTAAGTGAGTTTTTTTTAAATAATATTAAACAAATTACGTTTGCAGTGTAAATCAAATTATATTGGAAATATGATATTTAAAATACTCACTTGCTTTAAAAAATCGCTACTACAATTTAAAAAAATATTCAAAACTTGTTCACTTTTATGTGTAAACGATCTAATATTCGTAAAATTCAAATTGTTTTAACGCCAGAACAAAATTCTGGATTTATTTATTCTTGTCCACATAAAAAATCAATTACAGCCTATGTTTTCACGATATATTTATTATTAATTAAATAATGTAACATTGGTCTATTATGGTTTTGATAATATGGTCATTTTGACGTGTCAAGCAAATTTAAATTTTCTAATTAAGCATGGCCAAATAATCTTCTAAGTTTTTATTTACACTTTCGTTTATGTCACAGTTCAAGATTATCAAAATCAATCACTAATAATTATTAATCATTATAAGTATAATTAATATTAATTAATACATTTTAAAGGGTAGGTAAATGTTAGAGTTAAATTACACAGCTGTCAAAACAAAGCTGTCAACAGTTCGTGTAATCTGATTGGCTTTTGAAAGAGTTACACATGAACGTAACTGTAAGCCAACTTCATCGGTATACATTAATTTTATTACAGTCTACTACTACCACACATTTGCTTTTCTTGGGACCGGAACTGCACACACATTTGCTTTTCCGACGCGACACAATTGCGTACTAATAGTCCCACTTCCAACGCGTTCGGCAAGTTTAACGTATTTAAATTTTTTTTTTTTAGTCTTTTTAGAAATAACTAATTACAAACTACTAAAAATAGATCCAGAAATTGTATATTCGAATCATGAAATTCATATATAATAAAAATAGATATTTTTTGATATGTTTTTGTTGATAAAAAACACTTCTAATTTAGAATAAATATATAGATTTCTCGATGTTATAATTTAGGATTTTGATATCCTTTCCTTTCCTCTATTAAATAGCGTGTGCAACACTTGAATAGTTAGCTTTGTCGATAGTTTTATTGTTGTCGATTCTCGGGCTTCAGATTGGTCGTCACATTAAAATTAGAAGGATTCAAAAATAAATATCAAAATTTGCAAATGTTAAACGACAATCGTATCTATCTGTCAGACGTGTATATTACGGGTTATGTGTTATCTCTATCAAAATATCAAATTTAAATAAGTTTAACTTATTTTATATTTATTTTACTTTAAGTGTAATTTAAAATTCATATTTAAAAATTCAAAAATATGGCGCGCGAAGCGCGCTTTTAATTTAGTCTAGTCCTTATAATAAATAGCGTGTGTTATGGTGAAGTTGACTTTTAAATGATAGCTGTATTGTTGACAATTCCCTGACTTGTAATTGGTCGTCTCATTTTCAATTAAAAAAAGTTGGAAAATATAATATCGAAATTTTGTTGATGTGTCACAATGTCATCATATTAGGTTATATTTGCATTACTTACGTTTTAGATATTAATTTAATTTAGTATACATATAAATGAATTGTTGTATCTTAATTTACTGTTTTATTAATTTTTAGTTCTTTAACATTTAAAAATATCAAAAAAATAGGCGCGCGAAACGCGCTGCAATTTTAGTTTAAATAAATTATTGTAAAACGTTAATAAAGACAAGTGTGATTGATGTAACATGTAATATTAACATGTAATGATGTAACATGATATAACATGACAGATAATTATGAATAATAAATTGTAAGTGTATAGAAATTTTTAATTTTAATGTTCAGTGGAAATTATATAACGTTTCTGATTACATTTCTAAATATAATAATAATTTATCTAAATTATGTTTATGTTTTTAAATTCTGTTCCATTTATGCTATTTCTTTATTAGTTAAAAAGTGTTTCATATTCCAATATGTTCCAGCGAATGCGTGAAAAAACAGCAAATAAGCCCCGTACGGAAAAATATATATCTAACTAATATATATAAATACTAGCTGAAGTCCCGGCTTCACCCGGGCGAAACCCTGTGACCCACTACCTATGACCGTATATGAGTCCTGACTAAATCCCTGGTTCCACCCGAGATACTTCTATGGATCCTCTAAGGGCTCCCTATGACCGCCCTATGAACCTCCAATAACCCCTATCATCTGCCTATGAATTCCTTATGGCATCCCTGTAACGCCTTCCCCCCCCCCTGGAAGTGATGAAGCTATGACTTTTGAGAACAGTTTTTTTCTGACCATTGAAACGATTCTAAATATTGAATTGACGTTTCGCAAATTAAATGACGAATTCTTTTAAGTTTTATCAATTAAAGTGAAAAGTTCTCAGAGTGGAGCTTGCTCTGATTCATTGGCTTGAATAAGCCCAGTGCAAGAACTCGCAATTCATCACTGAACTTGTGATAAACATTTTGTTTTATTATTAAATAACACGCGATTACTTAAAGGAACAGAACAACCTATGTATACTTTGAATTTATTTCTTTTTTGATACTTCCGGAGGAAACCCTTATTCGGGCAAGGAATCCATCAGGGAGGAAATCCTTGCAGAAATAAAGCAAATTTCTTCAAATTTTCTTTCTCGGAGGGAATCCTTAATTTAGCAAGGATTCCATTCGGGAGGAAATCCTTATACAGGGTGAGGCATCGTTAATGACCGGTGACATTATTTTTGAAAATATGCATAATATTGGTAAAGTGTGTATATACACGTGCATTAACGTGTGTATATACAAGTGCATATAACGATGCCTCACCCTGTAAATGTAAGTCTTATAACAATGATTGAGGGCGTTACTCCGAGGCTCGGTGATCGTCTAAAATCGACGTCACCGAAGACCCCTGGGACGGGAGGAATTTTTTATGGAAAGGGTTATCTGGATACTGACGTGAGGTTTTGGGACAACTTCTACGAGAATATTGACCCTTAGCCACACCGAGCATACTTACACCAGTAACACTCCCGACGCAGAAATGTACTTTTTATACGTATTCGAAGTTGTACTCCGAAAAGAGTACAACTTGAGATCTCAAAATATAAACCAAGTGCACGCTTAAATTTGAGAAATGTCAAAAATGAGCGGTACTTTTTGGTTCAAAGAACTGACTTTATGAACAAAATTTTGCCCATATATTTTATTTTAAGCTCAAGTTTGTTTTGAGAATTGACCAAAATATTAGTAGCCCTCTAGCGCATCAAAATCGAGGTTCCGATGGCGAGCGCCGAAATCGACATCGATACGGCAGAGTGCTACCGGGAGGTGCTGCCCTCATGGTTTGTGCGGTCACGGCGAGCGCTACAATGGCGGCGATCAGCTGTCAGTTTATCGCAAACCGGGAACGTTACAACATCAAATGTATGCATCGTAAAAATATAAAGCCGACGACGCTTTTGTGGCGTAGGGCTATATTCTCTAGAATTTTTTACACTTGTTTCGATAAATGGGTGTCCTAATAAGAGCCAAGAATGGCCCTGTTAGGACATCCAGATTTTCTAATTTGGACAAAACACGTGTATAACGACTATAAAGAATCAAGGTATGGCTACGGCATGGTTACCTGTTCAGCGCCCGGCGAGACAATCCACGTTAAGCATGACGTGGCTAAACTTGACTTTATTTAGGTTTTGCAGTGGAATATCATAATACGAAATTTCGGTCAGGCCATATCAATGCCTGGCGTGACATAAGTGTAATAGGCGGATTCGATAATCATGATGCCTTGTTGGAACCATTTTCGGCCTTATTGGGGCTATATTTGACCATCTAATGACCATATTTGACCTTATTTAAAACATTGTCTGCGAAGCTCTTGAGAACCTACGCACAACTTAGAAAAGAAACTTCAAACCTCACAACCCCCTGACAACCCCCCGATAACTCCCCAATAACCTCCCAATAACCCCCCGACATCTCGAAAACATCCCGATTACATCCCGAAAAAATCCCGATAACATACCGAAAAAATCCCGAAAAAATCCCGAAAAAATCCCGAAAACATCCCGATAACTTCCCGAAAACATA
>JABFPJ010004450.1:0-13801 GCA_022817425.1 Gryon sp. ZL-2020 | reverse complement strand
ATATATTTCCAGTGACCCAACATGATATCGCGATCATTTCCGGTCCACTTCTCAGCGAGTACAATCTATTCTACTTGGGGGAATTTTGTTTGTTGGTTTTTACGTCGCCAGGCCGGACATGAAAAGTACATTGGCCAAAAGTCCGTACTTTGGGATTTTCATTGTATTTCCTCTCGTCTTGGAAACGGTGCAAAAAAAGTCACGAAGGAGAGACGAGAGTTTGGATGTCACTAATCAGGCACTTTACACCGTCTTCGGCTCTCCCTCAAATGCCGCGGAACTTTCACTAGCTGTTCTCAACTTTACTTTTGTATTATTTTTCATACTTTTTTCTTCCTCCTCTTCTCTCTTTTTTATTTTATTTATTTATTTATTTTTTTTTTCCTTACTTTATTTTACTTTGTGTGTATTTGTGTTATCAGCATTGTCTATCTTGCAACTCGTTCTCACTATGTACAAACGCACTGCACTCACGCACAAATCCTGTACATCACGAACGACGAAATTGACACATGCTCGAGTTTCAGGAATTTACATGTGCTTGTTGTTCCCTTACGATTCCGATTTAACATTTCATCTTCTCTTTTTTTTCTGTCTGCAAAATTTAAGCTCAACTAAATGACGTCCTCTTTTTTCTTCGTAACAAATTTTGTCTTGCTGGTTTTCTTTTTTTGTTCAGTTTGATAGATAAACTATCAACGTTGAGATGATCAATCATTTATGTAGATCCTCGCGCAAAGGCCAAAACGTTTAACAACTCTACGTCATCAGTTCTGTTGTGTCGTCCGTGTCGGCTTCGTCCGAAGGCTCCACCCTTACTGCCAACTGCGTGTATCCCATCGATACTTCTCGTCGGTTCGACATCGCCTATCGACATACAAACATTTTTTTCATTAATTCAAAAGAAAAGAGAAATAAAATAATTATAATTATTTTTCATACTTGCGATCAGGACATAAAAACACTTTTCTGCCCTGGGGCGGAAAAGACCACTTTTCTGCCCATGGGCGCAAAAGTGGACTTTTCTTGTTGCGATCCCAAGTATGCACGCATCTCGGGACAAAATGTCCTTGATACGTCATATTATTTCATATCTCAGATCAAAGCTGAAAAATACTTTTCTACCCTTAGGCGAAAAGTATTTTTTCTGCCCCGATCCCAAGTACTGCACGAACTTAGAAAAACAGTGCCCTTGGTACGTATGTATAATTATTTTATTTTAGAATATACTTTAAGTTATGTCTGACTATTTATTTACTTAAACTTCTTTTTGTACAATTACTTTTACTTTACTTAAATTTCTTAAAACAAAATGTTTTACTATTTTACTAGAATATTTCTTCATTATTTACTGATAGAGTTTTTGATAAAAACTATGATTTTAAATAAAATATCGACACAAATATAATATTTGATAAAAAATATGAACCTGCAATGCAATGAATATCGTTGCAAATAATGCGACTGAGGCTAAGCAAATGGCAACGGCAAGTGTAGTGGCAGCCGTAACAGCGAGTGGTGCGGATTCTTTTCCATCGTTCTTTATGAGCTGCTCATCCAATCGAGTCAATTCATTCGTACTATCCAGCGACAAAAGTTCCGCTCCTGGAACACGCCGTTTGCCAGCCGGGGAACTATTTCTGCAACCACCTGCAATCATTTCCTCTTTTAATATAAACATTTAAATTCGCTTAAAATAACTAAATTTAAAGATACTAACTTTGACATTTAAATATTTAATTGCTGAATGTATAACATAAAACGTTATTAATAACTGTTTATAATTTGTTTAATCAGGACAAACTTTGAATATGTTAGTTATTAATCGCCTTTAAATATAAATCATTGATTGATTTATTATATTGATTATAAGAATTTTCTTAACAATTAATTAATATTACGTATTTTCGGATATTAAAATGTATACTATTTTAAATATATTATGTATTAATAATTATAATACGGAAAATCAATATCTGTGCAAATATTAGTTAAGTTTGCTGTATTTACTTGAATTTGACTGAACTGATATGATTTAGTAATATATTTTCAAATGTAATCAACAATTTTGTTTGATTAAGACAAGAAAGAGACATTTTAATTAAAAATGTAAATGCGCGTTGATTGATTTACCAGTTTCAGGATCACAATGACAGCACTCATCACCCTCCTTGGAGTTCGAAGGACAACATGGAACACATTGGTTATTTAATTTATCTAAGTGTAACGGTGTTGTACAGGCCGCGCAACTAAACTTGCCGGGACCGGAACATCGATGACAGTCTACATGACAGCTTTTGCAAAGTTGCGTCAGTGGATCGTAATATTGGGCCCCGAGGCAGTCCATACAAAGACCACCCTCTAACATGGAATTAGGTGGACATGATGTACATTCTAGAGGTCCTTCACCTGAAACCAAATTTATTCAAGTGTGAACATTGTCTTAAGAATATAATATAATCTTAAATTCAAATTTAAACTTCTTTTTCTCTAGGAAAACAAAAAATAAATTGCGAATGTATTGTTAATATATTCTTAATATACTATGTTTTCCATAAAAATATATTATTAATGTATTCTTATTATAGTCATGATATATTCATAATACATTCATAATATATTTTCAACATATTTTTAATATATTAATAATATATTCTTAATATATTTAAAATTTTAAATATATAAAAAAATTTTTTTACTATTCTTAATTTTTGTAAAAAATTTCAAATTTACCTTTTTGATATTACATTATGAATATATTGTCAATATATTTAGAATACGTTGTCAATATGTTGTTAATATATTTTCAGTATATTCCTATATTAAAAATATATTAAGAATATATTTTCAGTTTTACTAGGATTACTTTGATGCTTTTATCTTTTCTTTATAAATACTTCAAATTATATAATAAATGGTATATATGAAACATTTATCGTTGCACTCAAGAAGTAAGTTAAATAAAACAAAATTGTTATCTCAAGAAAGTGTAAAAAAAGTCGACACTTTTAAGGAAATGTGTATTTTTAATGCATCTTGTTGTATTTGTTAATGTATTTTCTGGAATGTACAGACGGGTGTTGTTGAAAAATTTTCCTCCACTTTATTTTCGTTCCATTTGAGAGTTGAAATTGAATAAAAATCGTTTACTTTGTGTCGATTCGCTTCCGAAAACGATTTACAGACATCGAACGAAGAAAATGAAAAAGACAAGTTTACCTTTACACGTCCGGCAGTAATGGTGACACTTCTGGCAGCCAAAGTTAGATTTGAAGAAGCCCTCGGGACATTCGGGGTGGCACTCCCCGGCTGCCAGTTGCCATCCCTTTGGACACGTCACGCATTGGTCTCTCCGTGGACCCGAACAAGTTTTGCAAGATAAGTAACATTTGGCACATTGACCTCGGTCACTGTAATAACTGTAAATTCAATTCCATTACATTTACATATTCAATTACACATGACCATTTTCACTATTTCATAATCAAAAACAAAAACTGAAGTCGTAAAATAATTTTAATAGAATTAAAGTGACGAAATGATATACATTTATATATTTTTTTTTATCTTTATGTTGTATTTTAATTTTAATGCAAAATTTTATTTTAACTTTCATTTTATCTATTAAGAATTTTCGGGTTTCTGCATATCGACCACGAACTTCAACAATTTCAATGTAATATATATATATGTATATATATATAAGTTTGAAATATTTTCTTCGTCTGAGGTATTAATATTTATTTCTTATTCTTTACCTTTTTTATTTTATTTGTAATCTAATTAATTTAATTTTTTTATTTAAATTTGAATGAAATGAAATAAAATAAAATCAACTAATTTTTCCCATTGCATTCATTTTTAACTAATTAATTAAGAATTAAATTCTTAAGCGGGCATTCGTTATTTCTTCATCAATTTCGATACATTTTTCTAATTGCAGTGGTATGATCATTATATTAAAAATGCATTAAACTTTTCATTAAAAAATTTCTTAAAATTAATTTAATTAAGAGTTAATGTTGTAAAAAAGTGATTTTCAAAGTGTTCCCAGTACCGTAATTTTCAATTGATTTATAATGTCTTTATTACAACAAAATTATTGTCAATTAACGTCAAGCATGTAAATAAGCTTCTTTTAGCACTTTTTATCTCTTCTTTAAATTCGTTTGTAATAATTTTATGAGAAAATTTCGAATCAAAACGCACAAACGAAAATGAAAATCTGATGAAAATTACGATTCCGGGAACAGTTTTAATATCGAAAAATATGAAAAATAAGTTCAACAAGTAATAAGTAATAACAACGTGCTTTTGAAGTAGCATTTACGCGTTTAAGAGCATACAAAAACTTAAAATAGAACAATTTTTGACTGAATTTAAAAAATTTTGATTGTACTACATAAAAAAGGATACTTTAAAATATCGATTAACGCAATAAAATTGTTTTCGATTTCTTTCGAAATTCGTCATTTTTGAATTGAATGTCCCCTTGAGTTGAATTTCATAATCCTTAATTTTGTCATACAAATTTTTTGTTCAAATATTATAACTTTTTGTAAAATTTGTTTAACAAATACAGAAATGACTACATAGCTTTGCCTTAATAGAGTTAGACTTAAATAATAGAAATGATCGCATATCAAACTCCAGCAATGCAATTATGTGAAATAAACATCGCAGCCAAATACAGTCGGGCAACAATTCGACAAAGGGATGGTATGCTTTGTCCTATATGTATGTTCTTTATTTTTGGTTTTCGTTTCACATGTTTGCATACACTTACCCTTGAGCGCAAGAGCGTCTGCATTCGCCGCTTTGTAACTGCAAGCCTTCCTGACAAGCGGTACAATTTAATCTGGAAACACAGGACTTGCATGTGTGCAAGCACGGCTCACAAACGGGCCCCGTCGATTGAACGACGGAATAATAACCGTCGTCGCATTGAGCGACGCAGCGTTTGCCTTGCAGCAGCAACGAGCCCTGACAACTTAAGCAAAAGTCGTCGGTGGAGCCGGCGCAGGTCTCGCAAGTCGAATGACACGGCTTACAGTGGCCGTCCTCGTAAAATTCCGACGTGTCGCATCGATTGCGATTCTCCGGCGCGCAAAGCTTTTTCTTATTTAAGCTCCAGCCCTCAATGCAGGTGGTGCAGCTCGTTGACGTACAAGTTGCGCAACCGGAAGGACAGGGCACACATTCACGTCGCTTCTTATCAGCGTAAAATCCAACTGGACAAAAACTTGTGCAAGTTCCTGTAACATATTTACCAGTTTGAAGCTTCATTGATAATAATCAATACAGACAAAGTCTAAAATGTAACAATAATTCCGTGTCTTTTTGTTATAAAGTTAAAAGTTATTGATTTTATTAAAGAAAATTATAGCAAAACGAAAATCATATTGCGAATGTATTATTAATTAATATATACAGAAGATATTAAGAATATATCTTTTCTATATTAATATATTGTTAATAAATTATAAACATATTAGAAATATCATGAATATATTATGAATGTATTAAAAATATATTTAAAACATGTTATAAATCTCATAAGAATACATTTTTAAAGAAATAATATATTCACAAACTATTCAGAATATATTAACAATATATATGCAGTATATGTTTCGTCTTGCTGAGACACCTTCTTGACATTACATCGTGAATATATTCGTAATATATTCTTATATTAAAAATTTGTTCATAATATGTTTTTCATTTTGCTAACAGTAGATTATAATGAATTAAAAATATCTCGAAAATACAATATATGGACTTAAAAAAGTTTCATCTTGTCTTAACGCAATTTTGATTTCCATTTGAATTCTTCGCTGAATAAAACTGATCGAAATGAATTGTAACGTATTGTGTTTAGGGTTGAGATGAGAAAATGTAGATAGTAGTTTGTGCTGTATACCATTATGAGAGAACAATCCCTGTCGACAGCTAATGCAGTGGTTCTCAGCAGTTCCATTACACGTCTCACAGGTTGAATGACAAGGCGCACAATTGTAGTCCTGAGTTTCGTACGTGTACAACGGACAGGCAGCGTAGCATTTGTTCTCGTGCATGACCAGGTGATGCTCGCAACTAGTGCAATGATCTGGTCTATCTTGACAGCTAGCACAATTCGCTTCACATGGCACACACGTGTTGTTTTCGGAATCTGCACCAAACGAAAGAACAAATGGGATAATAATTGCAATTGTGCAAACAACGTCTAGTCTGGCTAATTCAGTAGACAAATTTAATATTGTTTGTCGTTATTATCACAATTAACAGAATAAAACAACAAATATTACAAAGAAAATTAAATATGCTTAAATATGCTTTACTTGATCTAATTAAATCATATTAACGTTCTTTTTTGTTTTAAGTGGACATTCAACTCAATAATGACGAATGTCGAAAAAAATCGAAAAAAATGTATTATTGATATAATCGATATTTTAAAGTATTCTCTTTTACGTAGCACAATCAAAATTTAAAAAATTCAGTCAAAATTATTCTATTTTAAGTTTTTGTATGCTCTTAAATGCTACTTCAAAAGCAAGTTATTGTTACTTATCTCGAGAATTTATTTTTCATATTTTTCAATATTAAAATTGTTCCCAAAACTGTAATTTTCATCAGATTTTCATTTTCGTTTGTGCGTTTTGTTAAGCAATGTAAAAAAAATAAATTGTACGGACCGAATTTTGATACGAAATTTCTTCGTAAAGCCATTACAAACAAATTTAAGAAAGAGGTAAAAAGTAGTACAAAATTATAATTTTTTTTTTTTACATGCTTGACGTTAATTGAATATAACTTTGTTATTTTAAATTGAATCAAAATTCCGTCAGTACAATTTTTTATTACTAAATTCTGTATTATTTGCAAAAAAGAAAACAAAAATTGGTTTAAAATTACAATTTTGGGAACATTTTGAAAATCACCCTTTTTACAACATTAATTCGACGGTCCTTAAGAAAACTATTCCATTTCAAAATTTCTAACGATATTTTAAATGGAAAATTTTGAAATAGAATAGTCTTCGTAAGGACCGTCGAATTGTTAATTAATGTTGTAATTACAAAAAAATCAAAATCGGTGAAAAAAGAACGATTTTAGTGATTTGAGTTGAATATCCCGTTAATTTTTAGAAATTTGTATGATGACGTACTTTCGAAATATCCTTCAGGACATTGTTGCAGACAAACGGCCAAATCGGTTACACGCAAATGCGCGGGGGCACAGGAAAGACAAGAGTCCTGTCCCGCACCCGCACATGTTTCACAGGACTCGTGGCATGGCCAACAGACGCCACCCTGATTTGGGAAACTTCGTGGTGGACATCGACTGACGCATGTGCTGAAAAATCACAGAATCAATTGCTGTTAATATAATTTGATACAAATGAAAGTTCATCAAAATTCACTTTCCTTTTTCATATATATTGATTTATAGAATTTCATTTTATGAATCGATACTATGGTACTCTCGAAGATTCGTCCAGATAAAACACAGCATGGAGATTTATTTCCACTTGATATTTGTCGAAATAAATTGTTCGATATAAAATGTACTGAATGAATGTGCATAATATATTCATGCTGTTATTGCTCAGCAAATCAAATAATCCGTTTTATCTGGAGAGGATAGTTTGTTTTCTTAACATTGTTTTTCTTGATTTTAATGGAAAATCGATGTTTATGTTTAAACTTATACAATATAACAATACTTCATAAAAATGAATACCGTTTTTTTATGAAAATATCAAGATATTTTTTTATTTATTATTGCATACGAATTTATTTGATCGTATAACATTTTGCAATGTTAAAACACAAGCTTAAAGGATTCCTGCATGCACGATTAGTTAAACAAAGTTCAATTAGTACAGTTATTTAATTACCAAAAGTTTACTTATACTGTTATAAACATGATTATGATTACGTACTCACTGTGTTTGTGTCTAATTGACACACTCCATCCTACCTTAAACAATTAAAAATCAATTTTATAAGTTTATCTTCATGCTGGTAAGTAATTTACCACATATTATCATTCGAAAATGAATAACTTTAAGGACGAGATACATCGACTGAACGCAGCATGAAGATAAAATACTTAGTTACTATTAAAATCATTCCTAATTAAATCCCACATTTGAAATAATCCCATGTTTATGCTTAAACATTACGAAAAAGATTGTTAATTATCTTTAACGTTGATTTTTATTCTCAGGTCTTTTATAAGTTGTTCGGTTTATTAAAAAAGATTAATATGACCCAAAACCAAAAGTATAATTGAAACATCAATAATTATTGAAGTAATAAAACTGAATAATTAAACACAAAAACTTATTAATAATCAATAAGCAAAGAAGCATGAGTAAATATCGGTTATAAAAAAGGGTACAAATTTGGAGGGTAAAAAAGGTCTTACTTATCGAGTCGATAGGTTTTGCAAGCGATGCATTGTGTTGGTCCTTTGCCGTAGCATCCTTGATGATCACACTGGGGATCGCAGTCATGCAGTTGAATGCGTTTTGCGGGATCAAAGGAAGAGCTGTCGACAGGCGATGTGTCACCTGGCAGACGATTCGTGAGCACGGATCCGGATGAGCCGTCCAGGGTTGCGACCGAGGCTTCGATGTTGGAAGCCGCGCCAGTGTAGGGCCCAGCGTAACTCTGAAAGAAGTCGCCGTGCCGGAATAGATCCAATGGAGGGTCTTGGGAACGATAACTGAACGGGTACGGGAATTGTACATGGGATGAAAACGCTTGAGAAGACACCTGTACCGGATTAAATTGCCGATTTCGCAGACGAATTGGATTTGTCGCCGTCCCGTAGAAGATCAGCTGCCACTTCTTCAGGATTCCTAAGTTAGATCAAAAAAAGGATTAAAATCAGGGTTCCAGTTGCAGAGTTGATTTTTAAATGTTACTTATGTTAGAAGCTACTATCTACGTTGGTAACTTTGTAAAGTTAAGTAAGATCGAGTTACTATTACTATTACTATTACTATTACTATTACTATTACTATTACTATTTTGTAATTCATCTTAGCAAAGCAAATTTAAGAGAATTAGTCAAATTATAAAAACTAATATAACTAACAAAGCTGAAAAAATAAGAAAATTAACAAAACGAACAAAATTAAAAAAACTAACAAAACTTATAAAACCTACTCTATTAACGAAACTAAATAACATAGTTATTGTATGGTCGTCAGTAACAAAATTAAGGAAATTAACAAAACAAGCATAATTAAGACAACTAATAAAATTAGCTAAACTAGTTATTGTTTGGTCCTTCGTAACTTAAAACTTAATTTAGTTTAGAAAAGTACAAAATCCAAATTAACAAAAACTAACAAAACTAACAAAATTAAGAAAACTAATAAAACGAACATGGTTTAAAAATCTGACAAAATTAATAAAACTAAAAAAAATATCAAAACTAACTAACTTAGTTATTCTTTGGTTCTAACTAACTTATAATTTTATTTATATATATATATAATATTATTATTTTAGCTTAGATTCAACTTTAAATTGTCAAATATATTAATTAAAATAAGTTACCTGGTGAGTTGACGTGACGATTTCCGGCATTGATGACTTGCAGGGTCCACCGTCCGTCTGCTTTTTCGCCCCAAAAGTGTACGCTGAGGAAGGGCCAGTCGTCGAAGTTGGAGCTGAGAACGTCTCGAGGCCTTTCGAAGAGTAACGTCGATGTTGTTCCCATCGGCGAAGTCAGAAGTATGCGAAGATTTCCTCGTGGGAAGAAGCGCAAGGACACCTACACATGACATATTTTTTGTTTCGTTACAAAGCAAATATTGATTGACATTTTCTTTATTATTTATGAGCATCGTCAACGGAGCATAAATTAGTTTAAAGTTCAGGATCTGACATTCCTTAATGAATAAAATTACACCAGCATTTTATGATCAATTTTATTTAGCTGCATTATAATTGGTTTTTAAGGTTTAACGATTCTGTAACAGATTTAACACTTTGATTTTCAATTTTCAGATACATAAAAAAGACAATGACGATAATAACTCTATTATCTGCGACATAATAGAGAGTAATTGCTTGTAGAGGTAAGTGAAGTTTGGTAAACGACTTCTACCTACATTCAATAGCCATTGTTTTCAATTGCAATGAAATCGCGTTTCACCTGAATGCACGCCAAAGGTTACACAAACTTATGTGTATCTCCGACATTTCGTTAGTATCTAAATTCACCGTCAACTCTTTCTTTCAATGTCTGCTCACTAACTTTAATAACATTTCACCTTCTATTCACTGAGCCGCCGCTGCTGTGATATCTGAAGTTCATGGTGAAAAGCAACTTTGCCTCCAAGTAATTAATGAACTAAGAATAAACAATGGATAAAAAAAGGCGAAATCGAAAAAAGAAAAAGCAAAATCAATAATCAGCTGTTAATCAGATTTATTTAAATTTCTAATTTAAATTTAATTGAATCTATTTTCTACTGAAATAAAATAATTGTTTGATATATAAAATGTGACATAAGTAAGTATTTAAATCAATTTTGTGTGGTTTTTTTAGGTTTTGTGCTGGAGTTTATTCATTTATTTTTAGTCATATTAAATGTGAACATTTATAGACTTCATTACAAGCAATTTATAAGATATTATTTGTTGATGTCTATTGCAGCATTAAATTGAAAATATAAGCGTATATTAAGATATTAATTTCACGAAATAAGATGGTAATAACAAATTAAGCTGCTTCATTATATTCTTCATGAATATTTTGAGCTGGGAATTGAAACGATAAAATTTGATTAAACTTCACTTACTATTAATTTATTATATTTCTAAAATGAATATCGTAATTTCTTCTCGAATTGTGTTAAACATTATTCCAATCATTGATCATTTAAATAACATTTTCATTGATTAAAAAAATTGATTCAAACTTGCATTTCAAAATTGTAATTTCATTATAATTATAAAAAAAATTGTTTCAGATGTAAAATTCCAGACGTAAGATCTCACTTTCCATAAGATATTGTAAGCGAAGGAAATAAGTGTGACAAAAGCGAAGTAACAGAGCTGTAATATAAAACGTTTGATTGAGTAAGAAATTGCTTTTGTTGGCGCATGACATATTTGGCAATGAGAAGAGCTTCGGAACTAAACTGAAGTAGCAGCAGCATTTTGTATTATCTCGACAGTCTGGTATAATGACGTAGAACAATGAGCCAACGATCCCTGCAGATCGATGTGTTACTGGAGTTGAAGTATAGTGCAGTAACAAAAGCCACGAAGCTCATGGTCGTAAGGCTTGCCAAGTCCGCAGGCGCAGTCCATCCTTCAATTAATATCATAATGAAACAACGAGGAGACAAAATATGACTTACCTTGCACTGTACGTGTTCAAGAAAGCGCACCTCGTTGACAGTGCCGGCGCATCCGCTGACGTCCATGTAGGCGCTTAACGTGTATCCGTACGTGGGGTCGATCGGTCTCTCTTCGTTGATCTCTTGGGATTTGCAGATGTGCTGAGGAGGCACGTTGGTCCATTGCTCCGCAAGACTCACCATATCACCGGCATTCATCAACCCATATCCAAATTTGTGCGAAACCTGTTTTTGTGCAAATTTTATATATTAGTATTTTGTTAATAAATATGTTATATTGTTTTTAAATCATGTAAATTAAACTATATGAAATATAAAATTACTATATTTAGCAGTTTTATATAATATTATTTATATTGTAAGAATATTAAATGTTTAAAGAATAATATTATAATTTTTTCATATTATCTTGTGTTTGTATATCTCTTATGAAATAATTGTATTAATTTATTTAAAATCGTAAAATTTTACAGGTCAGCAAATTATTAATTTGAATTAGTAAATTGTAATTATACTTTTAATTATTATTATTGTTATTATTATTTAATAAAATATTAGTAATATATGTGGACCATATATTGATAATATATTGATTATATATTGGCCATATATTTATCATATATGGATTACTATTGTAAAGTGCTAATAATACACTACCATTATATGGTCCATACATGGAAAATATATATGGTCAATATAGTACCATAAATTGTCAATATATTAACAATATTTGAACAATATGATTTTGTTTATCAAGATTCCTTTTGGTATAATGACTTGAACATGATAATATGAAAATTGCATTCTCATGTCATAATATTGTATTGAAAATAAACCGCAATCATTTCCGATTTGCAATACTCCAAAGTAATTTGAAATTATACTTGAATTGACAATGCAATGTTAATTCATCGCGCAAATAAATTTTCTTCGTCGAATTCGTTTGTGGACGAAAAGCGAAAAATGTAATTTTTAATTACAAGTGGCCAAGCAACGAGAACGGTATTCCCAGTCGTACAATAATCTGTCGGAACTGATGAATAAGTTTGAAATAAACATGAGAGAATTGCAGAAACCAGTTAGCATAACGTAGTTGTGCATATAAAAGTGATAAATCAAATGTGACAAATATAATTCGCGACGATTTAAAAAATTTACATATTAATGAACATTTCCGGCCTCTTTTTATTTTCTTTCTTTCTCTGCTCTTTTCTTTTTATTATAATTTTATTTCCCTGGGAATATATAATTCACCTTTCTTTTAACGCCATTGAGTATCCAACCAGACTCTTTCTCGAGTGGTTCCGGACGCGATGTCAGCACAACGAGGTACTGCATGTCCCTCCAAGTGAGACTTGGATTTGCCTCTAATGCGAGCGCGGCAATACCCGCGGCAAGAGGAGCCGAGGCGGAAGTCCCAGTGTGCTCAACAGTGCATATGTGATCCGGACGTAATTTCGCGTCCATGTCGACCGTCGCGACACTCTTGTCATTACCCGGTGTCCCCGAGGAATATGTCGAGGCAAGAGTTGAACTGCACTCCTCCAGATACCAAGGCTTGTATCCACCTTGAGTTGCGCTCGATATCGACAGTGTGAAAATGCTATTTGCGTAGCCATCACAGTTGCACGAGTCAGTGTGTCTGCCACCATTCCCCGAGGCCCACACAAAAATCGAACCTTTTCCTTTACGACCCTGATACACAAAAACATCAAATTATCTCATCTTGTTTATGTACTTCGACTTTTTTTTATTGTAAATTGACAATGCTTCTTACTTTCTTATGTCAATTTTACTAATGCATTATAAGTTTTAATAATAACGAAAATCTTTGTGGAAATTCATATTTTTTGTTTTAAGTGCAAGTTTTTTTAAATTTAATTTTTAGTCTTTAAAAAAGTAAATTAAAAAAGATAAAGAAATAAAAAGAATAATAATAAATGAAACAAGTATATATAAAGTAAAAGTACACTTATAACTTCTTCTTCAATACTAAATCATATTATATTACTTTTGTTAAGCAAAATTACTTTGAAATTAAATTTTCAAATTAAAATAATTATGCTAAATAAGATGTACAAGTTTGTTATTCATAAGAGAATGTCAGATTACTTTTCAATGTTATATCTGAAAATTGTGTGCAACATTTAATTGAAAGTTTGCATGATGTTTATGAATTTACCATTTTTAAATTTAACAGTAATAATGAGTCTTTTGTAATATAATATGTATATTTTTAATTAATTAATTGAAAATGTTGATTACGCTATTCATATTTAATCAACTTTTTATTGATATAAAATATAGCTTCCACAGATAATTTATAATGAGAACAAATTTCAACAAAATACTTGTTGCGTACATTTTTTTTTTTTTTTTTTTTTTTTTTTTTTTTTTTTTTTTTTTTTT
>JABFPJ010004449.1:0-13802 GCA_022817425.1 Gryon sp. ZL-2020 | reverse complement strand
CAATTTATGCTTCATACAAAAGATTTACATAATAGCTTATTTCTTCAACACAATAGACTTAGTTTGTCAAAAATTACAAAAATGGTGACAAATTGTTCTCTCATGATTTTCTATGCGAATAACGCAACGAAAATCGATAAAATGTAGCGTGTATGCTTCTAGTATGCAACACGTGTGCATTCACGTGTACATTTTCAGCATGTACTGACGAGTTCAGATTTTTACATTTTTTCCCCTTTTTATCTTTCTCTTTTTTGATAAACGGATTCCGTTTATATTACGTTCATTTTATTTTGCATGTATTTCGTTATAATAAATGCTTCAAGCGCTTTTCGTTAAACTGTACACAAGTCGTACAATATTATTAATTCATGTTTTTAGCAAAATCATAAAATATTTATGTTTTCGAGTGTAACGCGGTATAAATATTTTGCTAAGATAAAAAGATAATCAACAAATGATTATATTTTAATAGGAATAAAGTGTAAAGATAGTTCATTCAATTTTTAACCTTTTTCTTTCTCCTGGCCTATTTTAAAGTATAATATTAAAGTATATTTCTTACACGATTATAAACTCTAAACTTAAAATAAAATTACATTTCTTTTTAATATTCATACTCTACGAAGAATTGAATCAATAGCTTTTCATAGTTCATATAAAAAGAAATAAAAGGCAAATTGAAAAGGGGTGTTTTTTGTTTCTGACAATGAACTATAATGAGCAATTACAAAAATTGTTTTCTTTTAAGTATCTCGCAGCTTTGTTATTTCCATTATAATAAAAGGGAATTCGCTGATTCTCTATTAGTAACAAAACTCGGACACTGTAGTTAAGTAGATAATAAAAGATTTCAAGATCAGATATCGAAAATATATATATACAAGCCGGAAAAAAGATAAACAATTGTAAACAAAGATAAATGGAGAAATAACATTTTCGTTCATACGTCACACCTACGGGCTGCAATGAAAGAAAGTCCTCGAATATAACAAGGATAAAAATGGAAATGAGTATACCCGAAGTATAGGTGGTCTATTAAAAAGAGACGTCCTGATTGTAGGCCCAGATTATAGTTTCTTTTTTCCAGAAATTATGTCTTTAATTTCGGGACGAGAAATTTTGGCCCGAAGAAAAGTGCTTTCTTCGGGTTAAAATATACGATCCAATCACTAAACTGTATGCATCAGTTTAAACTCAAAAATTGATGACCTTTTATCGATAACACATGCCCTAAGAGAACACCAAAGAACCAGCCTCTTTGTTACTCAACAAGCCAAGCCTTTCAATCTCGTCTGATAATATCGGACCAAATGCATCTGTTTATTAAACTTGTTTTTTCCGAATCAATATCATCCAAAGTGTTAGATTCGGGAAAGTAGCTTGAAACTTGTTCAAAGACAAGATATCCTTTCTTTGCATTATTCTCTTCAGATTAATCAAACTTTATTTTCAAATGAAATTTAATTAATGAAGTATGTTAATGTCAAAACAGTTGGATTCTTAACTTGTAAAGAGTACTGGAAACTTGTTATGTTACGCAGGTAAAGAAGACATCAATATTGCGTTAAAATGTAAATTTGAAGTGTAAATATATCAAAAGTAATGCATAAATTGCTTTATGGTATGAGTATGAATACAACATAGAGAGATATGTAAGTATTATATCGTTAATGAACCCGCGTTAAGATTTTGTAATGGTACCGAAGGAGAAACTTCTCAATGAAGGTAATCAAATTATTCACTCATTGTCTTTTATAAAAAATGTATTAAATATAAGCTGCAATTATATTTTTAATTATTCAATATTATTCTTGTTATATGGTTCAATTAGTTAAATATTAAAAGTTAGTTTGTTGAAAAACGATGTAATCGTAATTTTACATATAAATTGTTGCTTTTGAATGCGATCAAAAGTTTCTCATTGAACATTTAATTTTTGATAAGAAGATTTCTAATTTTTAATTTTGTAATTTTTATTCTGTCAGCTTACTTTTGATATATTTTAAGTTTCGCATAATTCTTCAAAGAACATTTACATCAACTCAATCGATTCTTGCAGTAATTCAATATAGAAATTAATTTTTACAAAACTATTTCTTAATATTTTAATTACGTTTTTCCAGCTTGTAAATAATACATATAAACAAAAATGTAGTACATATTTTTTATTCTTTCTGCGAAAAACATTATTTTCAATTTTTTCAGTAATATTTTTGACAAATGCTTCTGAACAAAAAGAAACAAAACTGGCATTAATCGTGTTTTCGTGCCAACGAGAAACTATTAATATATTTGTTCAAACGACTCTTTACTTACTTAGAATGAATCACTATTGAGTAGAGAATGTTTTACTTACAGTAACAATTCTCTATTTTATGTAATATTCCATTAAAGGATTTTAATTAAAGTATTCTGGTCTAATTAAGTTTTATTTCTTTTTTTTTAAGAAGAATCATTAAATACGATAGTGGGATTTTCTATATATTCTGTTAAATTAAATTTTAGTTATGTTAATATTATCTTTATTTTACCAACATCTTTTAGCGAATCTATTATTTTTTACTGTTAGTTTTGAAATATGGATTAAATTCAAACTAATTATTGAAGATTAAGTACTTATTAACCTGTAATATTATGTAAAAAATGAAATTTGAAATAATATATAATGAAATACAAAATTACAATATTTTCTGATTAAAAACAATATTTATGATATAAGAATATTAATGCATGATGAGAAATTTTACATTGTTCTTATATATAATAATTATTGACAAAAAATTTTAAAAGTACGGTTATAAATGCAATAAATCTTGGGGGAGCGCGAATGATAATTTGTGTTTGAATATAAAATGCAACGAGCACGTTTCAGAGAGAGTGCATTTGCTTATCGGTTATCGAGAGAGCTATTAAGAAAATTATGAATAAGGAAATAAGCGTGGCGCAGTGTGAATGGTAGCCGGATCGACAGACGGACAGATGGCGAAGCGTGGAAAAACGCTGGAAAATACAGATGCGGAAAACAGGGTAGGAAAGCATTGGTATAGCGGGGGCTCAGCGACAGCGGTAAATCGGCGCATGCTCGTTACTAGGATGTCCTGGAGACTTATTGATTAACGATCGGTATGTATATATACCTCAGGTACCGCCGTCGTAACATACGATCCTGTCTCAGAATGTGACTGACCGTACCAGCGACAAGTTACTTGCTCCCTGTATTTTGGTTGTTCGATGAACACTTAATTTGTTGTTACTTTATTCGAGACAAAATTTCTTTTTCAAAGTTAAATTTGGAGTTAGTTTAAAAACTATGTGAAGACATTCATTCCAAAATTTAGCAAAGTTCAAATTGTTCTCAGAAAGATTTCCATTAAAGTATTTTGTTATTATAAATGAATTTCAAATCAAATCAATATTAAGATTCATTCATTATAATTGATTAATGAAGTAGAAATTAATTAGACTACAATGAGGAAATGTTTTAACATATTTTTTGTATCTCACAATTACATCAAATTCTTCACGTACAATGTATCTGACACAATGAATAAAGCATAAGTAATATTGCGAATTACTCAGTTAGAACACACCTTTTAACAGCAATAAAAATATTTTACATTTTATTGCGTGTAATCAACGACCAGTCATAATTATAATTTTATGGGTCACTACTGATAAGTTTAATGTGAATTTCCCATATTTCCACGTAATGATGATTACTATTAAGATAGTTTTACCGGTAATCGCAGAGTGTATCAGTTATCAACAATTTATTCAAATTATTAAAAACATTTTGTTGTTTTTTATAATTTCATTATTAATTATTTGAAATTTGTTTAATTTAAATGCACGGGAAAAATGTAAAATCATTAATTTTTTAATCTGATATTTTGAACTTAATTTTACTGGAAAATGATGTTTAATATATTATGAATATTTGCTTGCTTTCGATTTTTGCAAACAAAAATGAGGAGTTAATAAAATTTTTTCTTATATGCACAATGAGAACGGAACGTTAAAGTCAAGAACAGCATCTAACCACATGAAACAACATTTTCAGAGATCAGTTCAAACGAAAACAAACGAAAAAAAAAATGTTAAAATAGAAACTTGCAACCTCAGAAGTGTAAATTATTCAACAAATATTTTAACAATGTTGATACTATAGAAATATTAGATATTAAATACTACATTGAATTATTTGATATTAAATTAACTGAAAATTGAAACAAAGTAGACAAATTAAAAAATACTTGTATTTATTACATGTGCTAAGTGTATTATTTTGTGCTAATTTTGGAAAAGTTGTAAATCATGGGTAATGTCATGAAAATATTTACGGTAGATGCTGCCCTCATTCGGCACGTAAAGTAAACCAAAAACAGTTTGATTAACCAAGTTACTATATCATAATTTTTTGTCTAAAATTTTATTTGTTTCAGATTTTAAAGATTTATTTCTTAATTTCTTCGTTTGAACAATGTAGTTCGAATCAGTTAACGTTTTAAAATATGACAATATAATGGAAGTCGATCGCGGAAAATAATTGAAACGAAAAAATCTTTTCGCTTGAATTTATTGATAAATAAATGAAATAGTAGTTAAAATGAATAATAATAATAATTTTTTACTTGTACTAATTATAGTTAAAAATAATTCTACGTTTATTTCAACTTGAAATTAAAGTTTACACTTGACATATATTTTATCAAAATTGTCTTTGTTATGATATATATTTTACTTCCTACAATAAACAAATAAAACATTTTTGTAAGGATTTTCTTATTATACAGTGTAATGATTACCTATTTTATTACAAACAAAATATAATACACTACTGTTTACGACCTTCTCCTGAAGTCTAACATAAGGATTGACAGATGTCTTCACGATAAAAACAACAATCAATGAACCCTTCACCTGCATCTTCGTTCGATTTATCAATATATTTCTCTAGACTAAGAAAGTACGTGTACATGTCGGAAGAGAATGAAGGAACCTTTCTTATGTTTCCGGATAAATCTTTATGATGAAATACCGATTTTGATTTTGTACGCATTAAATAAAACAAGACACATTATGGAAATAATTATTCAATAACTGTATAATATGTACTTATTCTATTCCCTTATTTTATTCCCTGCTACAAACAATATAGATTTTCAAGAACAAATTATGTTGTACCCAGAAACTGCCGGATTTGTCAGTACTGGCAAGTAATACTGAATCAGTATCAATTCTACAGTTTTTCACTACTTACTAAGTATTGAATTAGTACCAAAATGAATACCATTTTGGTACTAATAAACAAGTGCGTGAATATTGGCACAATGTTAGTAAACTAAAGTATTAGTAAATAAATAATTAGATACTGATATAATAAAGTAATACACTTGTGCCAACACAGGTATTGTACTGATTTATTACTAGTTCAGTAATAGCATTGTACAGAAATACAACGAAAGCAGTAGTAATTTTTTTTAATTAAAAAAATAAATTATAATATTTGTTATACACTTTTGTCATTGTATATATTTTGTATTATTCAATTTATGATTTTCTTGTTGCTACTGAATTTCTTTGGAATTATTTAGTTTCTTAAAAATCACTTAAAAGTCACTTCACGATATGGTTAGTACATATTATACAATATGCTGCTTATTAATTACAAAATTACCGTAACCAGCCATTACAAATAAATTTTGTACTCCCTATAAGCTACATATCATTCTTTGAAATATGTTATTCTCAGTGGCAAATAAAGTGATCGTGTCATTCTACATTAGCAAGTTATCTTACAATATTAGTAATAGCGTCATACTTTCATAGTAAGGAAGTGTCTTACACTAAAATTGTAAGCCAGCTCTTTTTTTTCTGATAAGAAAGCCATGCAAACCATCGTAATAAGTAGCGCTTCCAATATAACTAGGTGACGTGTTATACTTGAATATCTAGATTTTTGGTTCCGTGTGGACCACTTAAACATAAAATTCTTCTTCATGATTAGGTACTTGATCTATAAAATGTCATATTATTTATTACTGAAATTTGTTTACATATTTAGAGCACTCAATTCGGATTTTTATTACTTTTAATGTTTTCTGACAAAACATCAGAGGAATAAAATTACTTTTATTAATTGAGATATAAATGACGTGCATTATTTGCAAAAAAAATCATATTAAATGCAATATAGGCCGAAATTATACAGGGTGGACCGTTGACCATATTCTCATTTAAAATTACTCGCATCGACTATACTTAGTGTGAATGACCGCGACCACCCGGAAATCCGCTGCTTGATATATATAAGGTGGACGTTTCGCTTGACTTGTAATCTGCGTGCGTCATGTACGCTGAATTATTTCATCATTATAAGTGCAAGAACAAACTCAAAGCATACTTCTTATTTTTAATATTATAAAAAATTGAAATGATATTGTTAATTGCAGCTCAAATAATAAAGTGTACATAAGGGTTTCGATTATTCCGATTAGAAAAACATTAACAAGAGAGTTCTATCATAATTATGAAAAGAAAATTAAAAAGCTATAAGATTTATAACACAACTTTGTAAAATAAATAAGTGAAAAATGTAATAGTGTTAGTCCTAATAATATTTGGACAAATATTATAGTAATTTTGATATAGCGAGTAAGGGATACAATGACAAGATCGATAATATAGAGAACTTCGGATACGGAGGGATCAACATAGTACTACTGCGGTGGTAAAATAGTAAAATCTTTTATGGTAAAACCATAACTTATCAAAACTTGCAATTTATAATATGAAAATTACCATTTGTATATTATGTATTGCACGGGATATGCAATTACGAAAATGTCAAGTGAAGTATTTCATTTTCCACATAGGATATTATGGTAAATATACAATATCTATCGTCAAAAATGAGCTAAATACACTTGCGGAAATAAAAAAAGGCCATTTAATCGTAGTCAAAAAATTAACCATTTTCAAACCGCTGTAACTTTTACATTTTTCATCGAAAATCAAAGTTCTTTTTTTTTAATTGAAGGTTAAGGTATCCTCTAAAAGATACTGTTTTAAAAATGTAGAAAAATTTAGTTTTTGTTATTGCAAATCAAATGTAAACAAAACAATATTTTTTGTCGTAAATTTTACTGACTTTAACTAACAAAACTAACAAAATAGCCCTCATAACCCCCAGTTTTTTGGCAATCTGGTTAAATGGTTAAATTGGATGGTTAAAATGCAATCTTATGGCCTATTGAAAAAAATCGTGCATTTTCGTATCCTTGATGCATTTTACAGAACCTAGGTGCTACGAAATCATAAACACAACCATTTAACAGTACTAGCATGCCAGGGCCATGCCAGTGTCATGCCATTGGTATGCCAGTGCCATTCCATGCTCTTCCATGGTATAGTGCTATTCCATGACACCTAATCTTTTAGAGGATATCTTAACCTTTTATTTAAAAAAGAACTTTGATTTTCGATGGAAATTAAAAAAATTACAGCGGTTTAAAAATGGTTAATTTTTTTACTACGATTAGGTGGCCTTTTTTTATTTCCGCTAGTGTAGTTTTTCCAAATACAATCAAGGATTGACTATTTCAACTATTAATTCAATAATTTTTAAATTTATTTGAAATAGTAAATACAAATAGTAGTTTTGAATTTGACTACTTTAAATAGAAAATAGTAAATAGTATTTACTACACGACAAAAAATTTTAAACACGAAAAAGTTATTTACTACACGAAAAAGTTTTAAACTATTTTCAAATGAATTTTACTTAACTTTTATTGTGTACTAGCTGAATCGCTGGCTTCACCCGGCAAAAAGCCTATGACCCCTTTTCTATGACCGCCTATGACTTCCAGCTAAATTCCTAGCTTCATACGAGGTATCTCTATAAAGTCTTTATGGGCTCTTTATGTACGCCCTACACACTTTCTATAAACTTTCTGTAAACTCCCTATAAAGTCCCTATAAACTCCATATAAACTCCCTATAAGCTCCCTTTAATCTCCTTATAAACTCCTTTTAATGTCCCCATAAACTCCGTATGAACCGCAAATTTTGAGTAAGCAACAGTATATAAAGTTTATAAATACAAACATTTCGTCATACATGAAACTCCAGGCATTTTTAAAAAGTCAATCTGCTGACTATGAGAAAAAAAAATCAGCTGTTTTCACATCCGACGAGATTAACAAATTTCTCCAAGAAGCTCCGGATATTACTTTCTTAGCAGCTAAAGTAAGTATAGATTGTATTTATATATGATATAATAATATTAATTAAAATGCGTTGAATTATATGAATAAATATATAAGTTATTAATTTATAAATTTAATAGAAACAAAATAAAACTCAAAATTAAAACTTAATTTCAGACTATTATGATATTTGGTGTATGTGGTGCGTGTTGAACTGACGAATTAGTAAACGCAAGCACAGATGACATTACCGATTACAACGGTATTTTGAAAGTAGACGTACCGAAAACAAAAACAAAAGTGCGACATTCATTCACAATCGGAGAAGGATTTTATCCTGTGGTCAAAAAATATCTGAATTTGCGACCATCAAATATCAATACAAATATAACTCGACGTCGGCTCGTGTTACCAACTTCACCTCGTCTGGAATCGCTGTTGCTCCGCCCTTGCCACATAATATACTATTTCTTTTACCATATGATTCTTCATAATTGAAGAAAAGTTGGATCAATTTTGGTACATTAATTTATTATCTATAAATTGTGACTTGAACAAACACTTAGTCCGGGATTACAGACGTCAAGAATCGCCTTATTCTGGATTAAATACAGAGATAATATGGGAATAGAAAATCCCTACATTAACCATACTTTTTTTTCGACCCCGCGGATTTCGTGGGGCAACATTAATATAGCTGGTTATACCGTTTCCCGACCAATTTAAAGCTGAATCTGATCTGGTTTCGGTATGATGGATAGTATGGTAATTAGTATCCTATTAAATAAAAACAAAATTTTTTACGTAATAAATCACGTAAAAATTTTTATATATTCAAATACTAATATCATATCATAATATATCAAATATTACATATTATGTCATGAAAAATATTACGTTTGTTCAAATTAAATATCATAATTTCAAAAATGAGAGATATTTGGCGTCTTTCGGCAACCAAGAAATCTTATGTAAATACAAATTTTGCAGTCAATGTATATACTTCTGAATTCAACTTGTTTACGAGAAACGATGCGCCACCTTGCGAAAAACTTACTAAAAAGTATGCTGCTATTTTAATTATTTGGCAGTAACCATATTAAAAGGTGAATAATGCAGTTGCAGCACATTTGTTAGAAAGTTTGGCAGAAGGTGGCGCGCCGTAACTCGTAAGCAAGTTGAATCAACAACGCCAAATATCTCAAATTTTTTAAATTATGATATCTAATTTTAAAAAATCTAATATTTCTCATAATATATAATATTTCTAAAATATTATGAAGTAATTGTAATGTATTTTGAACGTAAATGACGTAACTTTTTGGTGCCAAACATTACGATGTTTATCACGCAGAAAATTACGCGAATTAATTAGTTACTTTTTACGTGATTTATTACGTAAGAAATTACGTATTCTCATTTTTTCATGAATTTATAAAAAAAGTGTAAATTTATGAAAAAGTTAAAATTTCACACGAGAGATGAAAATTTCATGAAAAAATCATGAAACAGTCGAACAAAACCATTTAAAAAATCCACAGTTCATAAGTAATACAAAAATTAATGAAAAAGTTTAAAGTTTACTAAAAAATTCGAATGGAGGAATAAAAAAAGGATAAAATTAGAAATTTATAAAAAATTTAAAATTTAACGATAAAGTTGAATTTAGTTCGACATTTAGTTGAAAACTAATCTTACCTTTTTTTGTTTGATATGTATCGTTTTTCATCATCACTCAACGAACGAACACAAAATAACACTTCGCTATTTGCACGAATTTTTATCAGATATACTATTTTTTTACACACTATTTGTCTGCGATATGCATAACAACGTTTTTGGGCCTTAAGAACATTTAAAATGGCTGTCTGCTCAGTAACCGACATGACGTGCGCATGGACGCAGAATTTGGCTATAGTCTGGCAAATGTTAGTCTACGCGTGCATATTAACGATGTTGTCGACACTCTTCAGGCAGCCTTGTTGAAAAATTATTGAAGCAGCACCATATTCTTATATTTATTTACATTATCGCGGACAAAAAGAGCATGAAAAGTAGTGTAACCAAGTAAAATTAGTGCATATTTTGTAATTTAATTGATATTTCGGTTGTTGTCGTGTTGACCGCGTATCAATTTGTGTCTACGTGCAGTAAGCTTCCCTTTATCAATCGCCATATGGAACTGCAAAAGATAAGGTTAGTTCTTAACTAAATACGTATTATTTCCCAACACGTACCAAAAAAGTATGTTCTCTTCTTACTGTCTTTTAGTAGGAAAAGCGCTTCAATTCTCTAGAACGGGGGAAAAAAAGTTAGAAGTGGGAAAACTTAAGCTTTTCCCACAAGTGTCTTCTTCAGCACTCCAGCGAAATGAAGCGCTAATTCTTCCTGAAATCAAGACGAAAAAGAACTGGTACTTTTTGGAAAAAAAATATCGTGTGAAACGCGTGTGAAACATTTGTGATTCACACTCGCGTGATGGCGCGCAACTTCACGCTCGTGTAGAATCATAAACTTTTTCCACTAGTAGCATAATATACTAATTCTTTAACCATAATATTTTTCCAAAATCAAATGCAATGCGCGCGGGTTATTCAAATGAATCCTAGAGTTTCTGCATATACACTATATAAAAAATATGTCTGTCATTTAGTACATTTACATATTTCTCTTAAAAGCTACGTATTCAATTACGCAAGCATTAATATACGGCAAAAATTGTTTTTTAGAAGCTTTAATAAAAATACGGCAATAGTGTGAGGAAAAAAGTGTTTGTACAGTATTATTACCGCATTAAAATTAGGCCGACAAAATAAAACGGCAAGTCATTCCTCCCGCTTTGATAAGATGTACGTGAAAACATTTTTTCATATATTTGGATGTAGTACAGCACTTTTCCAATATTAAGTCAGGTCGAACGACCGGAATGAAGTATAGCAAAAGTTTTTAAATAATATGCGGTAAAGGTCAGATTAAAGACCGGCCGCGCCCGTACGGGACTAGTCAGACAAAACTGAGGCACCTGTTTACAACTAGTCGATTGGCATGTGTCTGAATGAAGTAAGGACATAGTAGGGATATAAAATGGAAACAGTCTGGATTTGGGCATTTGCCTTCTTTTTTCTCCTTAGCATTCTTTTTGCCACACTTTTTCCACGCGGGATATCCACTACCAAATAAAAAACAGATCCAGATCTAAATTTATCTCTAAAAGATATGGACGACATTATTATTGTTACCCGCTCAAAATCCGAGTAATCGAAAAAAAAAAAAAGGAATAGGCTAGTAGTGCCATTTTATTCACCATATTTAATCAACATCCAGATTTTAAATAGTCTGGGAATGATATACACTACCACATCCTGGTAGTGTATGACCCTTTGATATCACGGGAATCAAGGAGTCCGTGGTCATCGCCTCTTTAAATAGTACCCAAAAAGAACATTGTGTGGGGATTACCGTGCTCTAAATGCACGCACTATCCCTGATAAGTATCTCGTCAGACATATTTAAGATTTATTGCACACATTTAGAGATAAGAAGATTTTTTTAACGATCGACTTAACTCGGACGTATAATCAGATACTGAAGATATACCAAAGACAGCAATCATCACACCTTTCGGTTTGTTCGAGTTCATGTACATGAGCTTTGGACAAAGAGACGTAACACAAATATTCCCGAGGTTGATCGAGGAAGTTGTACATGATCTGGAATATTGTTTTGGATATATTGACGACTTTGTGATTGTCTCAACATCATCGGAAGAGTTCATGAAACATCTACGGCAAGTTTTTCAAGTAATGATAAACTTCTACAGGAGGTTTGTACCTGAAGCCGCGAAACAATAAGCCCCACTCAATGCACTATTCCAAATAAACATCTAAGGGCGAGCAGTTTTAAAATGGAATGCTGAAGCGCTGACATCCTTCGGGGCGTGTAAAAAGGGACTAGGCAATGCTAGACTCCTGGCACATCGAAAAAACGATATACCCCTATTAATTGTGGCCGACGCTTCAACACACATACAGGAGACATCAACTGTTTTGGCCCTCTATGAAGACGTACAAGGCTTCACGAAATCATGCTTACAATGTCAACAAGGAATAGCCATTGGACACGTCACATCACAGTTTGGACCTTTCTTGAAACCATCTCGTCGTGCCATATTCGGAAGAGGAAGGCAAAAGTTTTGAAATAGCAAGTCAACGTAGTAAGGAATATGCGCAAATCCAAAATGCTGCCATATTAAATCCTTACTATGACTTTATTTCATCTATACATATGCCAATCAATTAAATGATAACAGCTGACTTACTACTTCCAGACTTTTTAACTTGTACTAATTTGGCCCATACGAGCGCCAAACTTTAACCTGAGAAATGCATCATATCGATTAGAAATGTTTTACACACTTTTTGCGGTATTTTGCCTGACTAAATATTGGAAAAGTGCTATACTACAGCCAAACATTTGAAAAAATGTTTGGCCATACATTTAATCAAAGGTGGAGGGATGAATTGCCGTTTTTTTGACAATCTAATGAGGCATTACTGTACAAACACTTTTTTCTTCATACTATTGTCGTATATTCTTTGAACAAACTCAGTACGGTAAAAATAAGACTTATGCACTGGCATAATAAACCAATTAGACTATGGGCCATTTGTAAATAAATACAGATGTAATACTGATGAACAACTGGATGAACAGTGACAGAATTTTGGTAAACTAAAGCATTAGCAGATAATTAGGTCCAGCATAGGTATTTTATTAATTTACTACTAGATCAGTGCTAAATCTGTCCCGAAAATACTGTTTTCAACAACTGGGGATATTAATTATATTTCGGTAAAAATCCGCACTTTCGGTTATGTTATTTCTAATGGTATATCCTAAACTATATATAACAGTTAATATTTATTAGGATCTTGATGCACAATAAAAATGGTCATTGATGATGCCCTTTATGAGTATACTTACTAGTTTATGATAGATATCAATTTTCTATACCTTTTTACTTAAATAATCTTTATTACTTTAAATAAATAAAATAATGTTAAAATAATAATAAAAGGAAATTATAAATAGTAATAAATTACATATTCAAATTCACTCTTAAAACTTAATTCGTAATGTACAATTTTTTCAAAATATACTATTGATCGTAATTAGCCATTGTAAAACTTTACTAAAATATACAGTAATTCTGTTACAGCTTTTGTATTTAGAAAATAAGATGCTAAATACAGCAGATAAACTGTAATCAACGAATTTTTGTTATAATAATATAATCGAACTATAATCATAGTGAATGTTAGAAAATAAACTCATAACACCCATTTTCTTCTCAATTCTCACTTTCTACAAAAAATGTCTTTAACCTTCCGATGCCCAAGCGGGGCGACTTAGTCGCCCCAAAAATCGATTTTTATTCGTATCTTTGTGTGAACTCTATAAATACACTTGAAATTTTACAACAATTAATATTTTGAGTTATATTTTTATAATGTAAAACGATTTTAATGATTTCGTGTTTTATTATTTTTTTATAAACAATTTGTGTGGGGCGACTTAGTCGCCCCGCTC
>JABFPJ010004448.1:0-13804 GCA_022817425.1 Gryon sp. ZL-2020 | reverse complement strand
TCACTCTTCATTCAATAAAAATGATCTTTATTCGGTCTTGTTTGTCTCATATCCGAGATCCTTCGGATATCTCGTCTCGGACAAGTCTTTTAGAAATCATTGCAAGATCCTCTTTTTTTTTCTCGGGAAAAAAAAATACAAAAATGTTAATTAATCATAAAACTATACTAAAAAATAAAATATGTAAGTCTCAAGATAATGACTGCGAATAAAAATTGCATGAACATTAAATTTAGAATAATAATAAAAATAGACAAAAACACTATCACATAATTTTACAACGAGAAAGTTATGAAGTAATCGAGTATTACTACATTAAATGAAGTTTCTTGTATATATTTATCTTTTTTTTTTTCTTTTCAAGAAATTATTTAAGTTTTGAATTGATAAGTTTGTTTGGTTGTTTTTCTTTACTTATTTAATTATTCAGTTTGAAATTTAAAGTATGTATATTAATTACAGAAATTATAAAAAATATTTATTTTAATAAAATTTTGCTATAGTTAATATATTTCCCAAATATAGTCCAGCATATTCAAATCAATTAAACTAGTATACGAAATGAGGAACAAACTTTTCCCACACATTTTCTTGTTGCGTTCAAAGCGAAGGCGAAATAAGTACAAATTATGTAATTTAATTATAAACGAAATGTCGCAATGAAAGAACGAAATGCATTCACTTTAATAGTCATCGAACAATCAGCTGTCAATATGTTCCTTGAATATACGTAATTTCTACTTCTCAGTCGGCAGCTTTTAATTATCTTAATTCGAATGAAGCCACGATTAAACAAAATCAATTTCATGTTTTTAATTTATATAATACAATTCTGTTAATTAAAATTTCTGAATTAAAATTAGAATAAATCTATAAAAATATCATATTAAATCGATTTTTCAATTGAATTCAAACAAGAAAAAATATTACTTCTTCAAAAATTTCAATTTTTGACTTGTTTATGATTTTCAATATTATATGCTATTTTCATATATTCGAAACAATGCGTTAAACAAAGAGAAAGAGAAAAGCTTATGTTTACATATAATGTAAACAAAGATAAAGGAACGTATGCAAATAGGATATATTCCTTCTTAACGGTAAAATTCAAATTAAAAATATTACTTTAAATATACTATATAATAAATCAAACTAAAAGTAGACAGATACAATTTTAAAAAATCATATTTATTATATTAATTTAATTGAACAAGGTTTTATGTCATAAATCGAATAATAATATTTGGATTTATCGTGTAAATTAAAAGGATCCCTTTTTTGTGAATCTCGCAAAATGTTGATACAAAGTTATCTTTTGTTCTATACATTCTGCGCTGAATATCAAAAGCGAATATAAATACAAATATGAATTATTGCCAACAAAAACATTGTTTGAATATAAATTGTTTTCTATTCTCGATCAATGAGTAGAAGCCGTCATAATTATTATTCCGTTGGACTTCTTCTGTTTCATTCACTGCGTTTAGACTTCAATAACAAATCAATTTACTGGCAATTTCTAATTTAATAAGCTAATAATTGATAATAAGCCATAAAACGTATAAAGATTTACTTCCTATTGCTTATATAATTTTTTTTTAATTTTATCAAAATTAACATTAAAAATATAAATAAACACGGAAAATAATGTATATTAAGGCACTAATAAAAGTTTGTTTGAATTCATTAAATAATACATTATTATTTATAAACAATATCTTGAGAAACATGATGATATCTTCACTTTTAATATAGCATTATTTACGTTATATGAATACAGTAGAACCTCCGAATAGTCCGATATCTCTATCCTTAAATTCTCATAAGTATTCATAATGATAGAAAGAGAAAAATATACGGACTATTCGGAGGTCGGACTGTAGTTTACTAATAAGTGAGTTAATAAAATCATCAACTCTTTGCCACTGCCGTATAGTAAATATATATAAACATGATACAAATTATTTCTTCTTTTTTCCTTGAAATAAAACCAGTTTTATAAACGAGGTGTATATTGCCATTGACAAGGATTAACTATACCACTAATAAAAGCAGGTACATAAAATGAGGTCAATACTCCTGAAGACAACGAGTATTTATCACTTACAAGGACGATATCAAGTTCTTTTAATTTCAAGATTTAACATTTGTTAAATTTTTTTACTTTTAAATGTGAGCTTATAAAAATGTTTAGACACTTGAGTGATAAGTGCTAACTGCATATTTCTGATGTCACAAGGAATACAAGATTTGCATTTTAAATATATAAATTTAACTCAATTAAGTTTTGCAAACAGCCGACTTTAAATATTCGAGTTTTACTTTTCGACATCGTTCAAATAATATATAATTATAATAATTAAATATTTTTTTACATTTTAAGTATCTAGAATAAACAATTTTTATCATTTACGGATAATTGGAAATACACATAAAATAATTTGAATAGAAATTTTGTCTTAGATTATTATAAGATTATTAAATAATAAATTACTTAATATTTATTGAATAATTGTGCATTAAATAACAAATGTATAATGTATAAAGTTATATAAAACTGAAATTATGTGTACTAAGAAAGTCCACGAAAAATTTGTATATAAAACATCAAATTATTTTATAAAGAAATTCAAAGTTTAAATAAGAGTCATTTTGAAAATTACATACTAATTTAATACCAACACGTTAATTAGAAATGTTTATGTGATTAATCAATTTTAATAATAATTAAATGAAGTATAATCGTAATATGCACATTTTCTATTGTAAAAGTGAAATATCTCATTTCACATAAATGTCACAAAATTATTATTATAAATAATCGTAGTAAAGACGCTGTTCTTAAATTATATATTAAAAATGAAAGTTACAATGTGTCAAATATGCGACATTTTTCTTACTGATTATTAAATTATGAATATAAATTAAGAGCAAATTCTTAAAAATAAGAAAAAGACTTGTATTTAATTGCATCACATTAATTACTTTGTATTATAAAAAAAGATTAAAGACTTTAATGTTTTACGATCTTTTAGGATATGTTTATTATAAATTTAATTTAAAAAATTGTAATTATTATAGTAGTAAAAATAATAATTATAAATATATATTCTTGTCTTGAATGTATATATTTAATACAGTAATTAAATATTTGCAATAAAACAGTAAAATTAACGAAAAATAATTATTACATAGAAATTATGGTTTTTAAAGTTAATAATTGAGTCACAAATAAAATTTCAGTACATTTTTTAAAGGTAATCAAAAGTTTAATTAGTGAGATGAATATACTCATTTTAGTACATGTGCAATTAATTTTTTGCGATAAACTTAATATTTCACTAAAAATTGACGAAACCGCTAAAAGAATTAAACTACAAAAATCATCTTTGCAAAGAACCGGTCACCAATTAGTTAAATGTAGCAATTGGAAACCGGTTTCATGTTTTGTTGTTCATATTAATTTTACTAGTAAGAAGGTTTTTTACACCTTGATAGTGTAATATATCATTTTTAATGATTTCAAAGATAATGATGTAGTGCAGCTTTTTTGCCAATCTTCTTTAAATTATGAATGTTAAGTTTTAGTAAATGATTTATTACTTTTTGATTAAAATTTAATAGTAATTTAAATCTAATTTAATAGAAATATTAAGAATGTATTTCCGGCATAAATTCAGACAAAAAATATATTTTGGATATATTTTGTACTTATATTTCAAAAATATATATAAAAAATAACGAAAAAATATATATTATATATGAAATATATATATTTAATTTGTATATGTTTAATATATATTTTACGTATATATTTTTTTCGTCCGTGATGGATGATTTTTATTAATAATATTTTTAATTAACTATTATAGAGTATATTCGGTCATTTAAACAAATATTTTACGTTAACTGAATTCGGATTAATCAAAATTAACTATTTGTAATAATTACATATAAGGACTTTTAAAATGAAAAACCTTAACATATATAATAAAAAGTTTGTTCCATTTTGAATAGTCACATACCAATTACAATCATATAACTTTTACCATTTGAAATTTGAATAAATTAGCAGTCAGAATATTGTAAGCTTTTAAATTGATATCAATTTTCAAAAAATATTACATCAACCAAAACATCAATATTCGATTATTAATAATTTTATCTTCCATGTTGAATTTGATAAATTCAATAAGAATCTATTGGAATCGAAAATTAATTTATTGGCACAATAGTACAAATGAGTGTCTTCCGTTTGGCAATTCAACTGATGATTTTACGGGGTGTATAATAACAAAACGCATATGATTGTGTTGCAATCGAAAATATCCATGATGCAATAATTGCGATTAATCAGCTAGTCGTCGGAAAACGCAACACCGGCTATGCAGTGATTGAATAATCCCGATTACTTCCCGAATAGAAAGTCTTATTTAATCTCTCGCGCGGCTCTAACATACCGCAAATCATTGTAGACCGACTGATCTACTCATCTACATACAATGCCGGCGCACCAAAGTAGACGCAATTTTCAATTTATTTTATCGACTAAAATACCTTTCTTTTCTTATTACATTTTTTTTGCTTCGCACAAATCATACAATTTCTACTATTACTTTTGACATATAACAATTAACACGCATTTTTAATTATATTATACAATTATGCAATCATACGCGTATTTATGATAGAAATGACATAACAAACGATTACAACAACTAATAATGCTAAAAATACAACATCAAACGTAATGCTTGAAGTATATATGATATAATTACTTGCTTCAACTTTTCACAAAAAAGTTTACCTTTTGAACTTTGAATTTCAAGTTTGCTGTAAAAAAATTGATTTTCAACATTTCAACGTTATAAACTAAAAATTTAAATAATCAAACGCACACGCTAAAACAAACTCTAATAAAAATTACTATTTTTTAATACAAAATAGTATACCATTTATGAATCTGAGTACAACACGACTTCGCTGTAAAAAAATATAAAATAATATCAAAAATATAATATGGTATGGTAAAAATCTTTATGCTACATTATAATTTTAATTACATCACGTGATAAAAATAAATTTGTTAAGTAAAATTATTTACTATACCATGTGCTAAATTTTTACATTAAAATATAAAAACTTTCTAAATAAATGTATTAAAAAATAGTAACTTTTGTTAAACTTTTATTTAGCGTGCATTTATTTCAATTACTTATCAATTCCATTTTTCCATTGTTTCAATCATCTCTTTTTTTATGTTTTTTATATTTATCTCTTTTAAATGTATTTGTGTATAAAAAAAGTTAGAATCTTTTGATCATGAAATAAAGAAGTCAATGTTGTAAGTACATGATATTCCTGGGTTTCGAAAAGAGGCAAAAGAATCATTGATTATGTAATGATCGCGGAGTTGAAAGGTTTACTCAGCGAGGCACATCAATGGTGACCCACTTGGAACACCCGGAACACTTTCGCCGTGACAAGCTAACAACTATTTCCGCAACTAAAAGTATCATACGATTAATTAATTAATCGACTAATGCATTTATCACTACAATTTTGTGTGTTTAAATGTGAACATCAGTAACTACTATGACATTATTTCTGAACTGATGCCACGTCAGGAGAAAGCCTAAGGACCAACTTAAAGCATTCTGAAAATGAAAGTGATGTCTGGCTTGCTCATCGAGCTTCAGTGCGACAATTAATGAACCAACGATAATTAGCAAAATATATTTTATTATGTTATTAATGTTAAGTAAATAAGAAAATCAAAATGATTTTATAATGTCTAAAATTTCAATGATTTTGAAATTCAAGTGGTGACTTTAATTATTATTCATTTTTAAAAGAGAAAAACAAGTTAGATGTCTCATCTTTTGTGAGAATCATTATTCAGAAATTTGTTTTGGAATGTCAAACTTTTTTTCTTCAGTTTTTTTACAAAACGAACTTTCTTCATTTAATTAAACTTGAACAAAAATTGTTGTCCAATAAAGTAGTACATATAAATTAATAATAATTTCAAATTAAGTATGAATGAATAGTATATTTTCTTATACTAGATATTATAAGAATATATATTATAATTATTATATATTCTTAAATACGTTTATAATTGTTGACAAGAATGAGATTTTCTTAGTTAGTAATTTTGAAGTATTGATAAAATGACATATTAGGTGAATATTTTTAAAATGAATCACTGATACTCACACAGAAACTTGAAATACTTCATCGCGCAATGATTGTTATAAAACTTTGAGATGTCTCATCTTTTGAACAGCAATTATGAAAAATGCAAATTCAGCTCGTCAATATTCTCAAAGAAACAGAGTGACGTCATCTAATTGCTGGAAATCGACGGTGAAAAAGTCATAAAACATGTAAATAAAAAAACACTGTACAATCAGCTATAAATTTAACAATAAATTGCAAAATTTCACATAAAATTGATAAAATATTGACATAATTGAAATACTTTTACTTCTAAGATAATTAACCATACATTACAAAATAAAACATACGTCAACAAATTTTATATATAATAAATAATCTTATTAATTAATTATTTTATTATTATTAATGAATTAATAAATATTTGTTCTTCACAGCCGACGATGCATCTGGAAGATACACAAATGGTTTCTTATGGGGAAACACATACTTCGTTGGCTCTGCTTGGGAGTGTTCTTACATCGGTTACAACGCTGTTACGAAGGAAGTTAAATACAATCCTGGATCTTCGTCAATCAACGACCTTCAAAAATATGATAATAAGCCAAAGAAAGTGAGAGGAAATTCTGGCTTTAGCGGGGGATCCTCTTTTTTATCTGATATCAATGATGAACCGCCTTATCCTCTGGGTTTCTTCATGTTAAAGATTTCCATTAATGGAACGTTTACTCCAGTGGTAATTTGCAGCAATTACTTTATTCAAAATATTGAGCAAAAAATAATAATAACATTACGTAACTTCTGAATTCACGTAATCAAAAATCTTGATATTCAAGTATAACACATTACCTTAGTTATATTCCTCGAACCTCGAGCCTATTCCACGAACGTGACAGCGCTCCCTCGCGGCGTAAATTGCTAAACGTAAAGGTACATTAGCGGTAAAATATTTATGCCAGCTGTGTTTGTATAAAGTAATTTTAATTTAAATTGACTGAAATCACACGCCATTTCAATGTTCTTTATATTAAATAAAAATGTTGCTTTTATTTCTTAAAATTTACTGATTATTTTTGTTATTAATTTCATATTTGATTGCCAATGTGCCTTTTTAAGGTCAACAATTTATACCGCGAGGGTGCGCTGTTATGTTCGTGGAATAAGCGTATATTGAAAGCGATACTTACTACAATTACTTGGCTCTCTTACTAGAAAAATAAGAGTTCGCTTACAATTTTAGTATAAAAATGAACCTCCTTATTATGAAAGTGTGGCGTCATTACTAATATTGTAAGATAACTTGCTAATATAAAAAGATGCACTTTATTTGTAAACATGTTATGTTTTGTTAATGTTATGTTAATGTATTGTATAAGTATTGTATTATTACTTTAATAGGTAAATTTTTGGTTTCTTGAATTTATTTAACAATTTAATATGATTAATAATTTCATAATATCAATAACAAACTAAACTAGTTTAATAATATTTTATATTAAACATTTATCATTGCAGACAAGACTGATTCACCTCGGTGTGTGTTTACCATTTTCGTGTACAGCCGAGGATGTTGTTACTTTAGCTAAATTGACCGTTGGCGAACATGCGAAAAAATACTCGACGATATTAAGCGTTCGAGATCAACATAATAGATATGATATGTACTCTGATAATGTATTTTGGACACTTTTGTGAGTTCATCTTGTACAATTGTTTTTTATAATAATACTTTTAATAATAATATATTTCATAATAACTTAAACTTATTAACGTTTTATTTTGTTTCTAGTGGTGTTAGTGTAGTAGTTTCAATTTTATTATTATGTGGTACAACGTACGATTTATATTTGACCAGAAAGTATGCCCGTAAACAAGCAACCACATACGATTTGGAAAAGCACTTGAAACTTGAACAGATGGATAATCAAAAAATATTGAACGGTGATTTCGAAATAATATTCATAATAATTATAGCTGTAATACCAATAAAAATGTCTATAAATAAATCAAATACAATTGATTATGTAAAGTCACTAATTAACTCTTAAATTAAATCCATTCCAGTAACAGAAAGCATCATGAATGGTACTACTCCAATCAACAACAATAATGACCATGAGACTGCTATTAGGCCACCTACGCCCGAATGTCTTAAACTGAGTAAGATTTACTTATTGTACCATTCCAATTTTCTTGTGTTATAATTAACAATAAATTGGTGTATGTTGAAAGAATATATATGAATAAATTTAAATATACACATCTACAGAAATGTTAACGACTATGAATTGCTACATAAATTTATGTCGCAAGAAAATACTATTCCAAACATTTTGTAATTATTTTTTGTGAATAAAAGTTAGAGTGATTTGCTGTAATTCCTTATGAGCTTAACGTTAATTTCCTCGAGAAATTGAATTGATGATTACATTTACGAAACTTTTTCATAACTTAGAGTAACATATTGAGTTATTCGATTAAACATTATTTAGTTCTAAAATGAGATGAGTTATTTTAATTCAATGATCTTTCATTTTTAATATTCAACATATTTCAAAAATTATATAAAATATTGAACATTAACATTAATCAAAAGAAAATTAGTTTTCGGCATTGAAAATATGATTGTGACTTTCAGACGTGTGGGAAGAGCTGTTGTTATCATTCTCCATTCCCGCAAATTTCAAAACAATCTGTGATCCTGACGTTGGAAGAGACACAATCAGCACAATTCACGGACTCCGAGCGATATCAATGGCCTGGGTAATTCTCGGTCACACCTGCATTGTCGTGTTCAAGTACTCCGACAACATGGAATACCGCAAGATCGTGGAAAAACAATTTCTCTTTCAAACAATTACGAATGGTGTATTCAGCGTTGACACCTTCTTCTTCATGGGTGGCCTTCTAGTCAGTTTTCTGTACTTCCGAACAAATGCCAAAGGCGATCTGAACAAACTGACTCAAGGAACACAAGGCTTCATCGCTGGTGTACTCAAATTCATCGGATTCCTGGCTTATAGATTTTGCAGACTTACTGCACCTTATATGTTTGTTCTGGGAGTAGTTCAGGTCACAATGAAGTGGTTCCATTCAAATTCTGTCTTTGAACCACCCACGGCTGATCATGTTAATTGTCCACAGTACTGGTGGAGGAATTTGTTGTATATTAATACATTTTATCCAATGGATCAGATGGTAAATTCGTTGTCTCGAAATATATCTTTTTTTGGACAAACCAAAAAGACATAAATATTTGACACTAGGGCTGATAAAAATCATGATTAAAAAAAATTGTTTATTTTATTTTTTTTATTTTTTAGTGTATGCTGTGGAGTTGGTACGTCGCAGATGACACTCAGTTTTACATAATCGGAGCGGTAATACTCATTCTTGCAACGAATCACTTCAAAATTGCAGCATTCTTGTCCTCCATTCTTATGGTAAGTTCGTGGTTGACAACAGGATATATTGCATTGGTCAACAATCATATGCCAAATACAGATGATCCATTAGCTTTGTTCGACAAAATCTATGACAAACCTTGGACAAGACTGGGCCCCTATTTTATCGGAATGGCCGTAGGGTACTTTTTATATAAAACTGATTGTAAAATTAGGATGTCCAAAGTAAGTATTGTCATAATTATAATTTACTCATTTTCGAATATTTATACAAAGTTTCTCATAAAAACACTTTATTTCATCATTCTCAAAATTGCTGCACAAGTTTGGATTTGCAAAGGATTTTTCGTTTGTTAAAAATTCTAATATTACACTTTATGAGAAGTTTTGTTATAATTTTATTGGAATACATCTGTTTTACATCTTTTTCATTTGCAGACAATCATCGTTATTGGATGGTTATTATCAGGAACTATAATATCGGGTCTTTTATTTGGACTTTATGAAACTGAACTATCATCAATAACTGCAGCTGCATATTCTTCTTTAAGTCACACTGCTTGGGCTATTGGACTCGCTTGGATAATTATTGCTTGCAGCACAGGATATGGTGGTAAGTTATCAACTCAATTAATTCTATATTTGAAATTAGTTTAAAAGAAAAAAAATATTTAAACATATTCTTATATTTTCCAGGATATTTAAATAAAGTATTATCAGCATCTATTCTCTATCCATTCAGCAGAGTTACTTATTGTGCGTACTTAGTACACCCTATTGTGATTAGAGTAATGATTATGAATTTGGATTCCCCTCTGCATTTAGGCAAAGACAGCATGGTAAAATACTTGTTTGCAAACATTTTAAGAAGTTCATTCATTTTAACACAAAATATAATTATTATATTACGAGATTAATGTAATTGAAGAAAATAATTTTAAGTTCTAATTTATAAATATTTTACAGATGATAACATTCTTTGGACAAGTAGTTGCATCCTATGTACTGTCTTTTGTAGTATCACTGGCCTTCGAAGCACCTGTTGTTAGTATGTTAAAGATTCTGGCACCGAGAAAGAGGAAAAGGATCCATTAAATCTGAAATAAGATCCCATTTTTTATCTGTACATTTTGTGTCTTCTTAATGTTTAATTCGTATTTAATAATCGCGCCGTCATCAATTCTATCAATTTAGTCGACTTATTTTATTTATTAATCTTCATTATGAATAGAACAATTGTTTTAATTGTTTTATTGGACTTATATATAAACAATTAAGAATACATTGTTTTATATTAAAAAAAACACACACTGAAGAAATAATGTAATTACTTGTGTGAAAAAGTAATACTTTTATATACATACATTTTAACATTATTTTTGTTAAGAATTTGAATTACTTTCAAGTTACTTTGTGTAAAAAAATAATAGTTAAATCTTAAGTATTTGTTACTCCTCAATCGCACTCGATTAATACAAATATACTTATACTTCTAAGAGATGAAAAAATGAAATTATATGAAATGAATAAAAAGAGAGAGAAGATGAAAAACGGAATATCATCATTGTAAGCAAAAAATATGCTGACACAATTGTAAATAGAACCTTTTTTTATTTAAGCCGAAGTTCATTTATTTACACAACCCTTCTCGTAGATAAATCAAATCGCAACAGAATGTACCATATTTCATGTCTTTTCTTTTTTATTAAAAAATGAAGGTAAATTAACTTAATAGAGATTTGTTTAAATTAAAGTATAACTTTTATTTCCCTTTATTTTATTACTGGTATATAATATAAAAACAACAGTAAAAGTCTTACTTTAATCATTTATTTATAATTATTAAAATACAAATATTTTATAAAAAAAATAATGATTTGTTGTTATTAAATAATCTTAAATCTAGAAAAAAAATGGAAACACTTATTATCATTCTGATTATATTTATGATAACGGGGAAATAAAAGTTAATTTCTTAAGTAACTTATTACTTTCTTATCTTCTAAGAAGCACCCTCAGTAGCAACGTCTGCCATTGCTGCAACATACAATGCTCCTTCCGACACAAATTGCTTAAGTTTACGCATAGTATTGGCATCAAAAATGCCTGCTGGTGCTTGCGATAAATTAACAACAACATTATATTTTGCTTCTTTACATTCTTTGAAAGTCTCGATATTGCGATCTAACAAGAAATTAATTAAACTATTCAAAGGACATATATACTCTTGACCCCAGAGTTGACTGGCAACCACAGCCAATACCTCAAGCGCCGCCTGTCGGATGTCAGCGAAAGGTTGCTTGCACAAAGAAACGATTAAATCCAGCGGATATTCGCACAGCGAATCAAACCATTGTTTCGTAAGCGACAAAATACAATTATCCTGATGTTCTTGTGGAACATTTAATATGCTTGCCAAGTTGTTCAACGCACGAATACGTATTTCAGTGCTTCCAGTTTCAATGATTTTGCCGATTTTTGCTAGAACGTTGCACATTGAATGATTCAAATTTCGTAAAGCATTTTTGCCTTCGATACTGCTTGCCACGTGTCCCAGTGTATCCAAAGCCGGACCAAGGATCGAATGATCATCTCCTCGAAATACGTCGAACAATCCTGCTATCACCGATGGATATTTCGTGAAGATTTCTCTCGGATGATCGCGTGCCAAGTTACCAAAGAATTTCATTAAACCTGCAAATCATATTTCCATTAAACACGAATACTTTTTTTATACATTTTTAAATAATGTATACTTTTGAAATCTATATATATATATATATAACTTAAAAATATTTGAACCTGGAACTAATAAGTTTGACAAAGGTGTTTCCTCTGCTTGCGCTATCCTCTGTACTAATTTATCCAAAACCCCCTGTTCCTCTAAATAACGCAATCCTTCCTTACTCGACGAAAGTTCAGTCATACTTTCTAATACATTCAATTGTAAAAGAATATCATCATTATCCAACATGTTAATCAAACTTTGTAAAAATCCCGAATTAATGGAAGCAACCAATCCAGCCTTAGAACTTTTTGCAATATCAACGATTATGTCATAAACTCGAAAAGCAATCGTGTCATTTTTGGACAATAAACGAGCAAAAGTTCGCAAAAGTTGTCCCGAATACAAAACCACGACATCGTCGCTTTTTTTGCCAATTTCTTTAAATACGTCCATTGCAGCTGTGGCAACGGATAATTCGTTATCAGCAATTTTTTCCGCTGCTGCAACTAATAAATTTGTATCGCTTAATAGTTGTGGCAGTTTGGTTTTGTCGCTTGCTTGTCTGTGAAGTTCTTCAAGCACCATAATTCTCACACATGTTTCGGGATGTGTTAAAAGTTGACACATTTCGGATGAATACAAACTGTGGACATTTCCCGGCTCTACCAAATTGGTTACAACTTTAATAGCATTACAAACTTCTTTGATATAATCCCTAAAAGATTACATGAAATTAGGATATGATAAATAAATAATTATAAACTTATTTATAATAATAAAGAAAAAAAATTGTTTCAAAATTGAAATTACTTAATAAAGATTTTTTTACAATTTATCTAAAATTACGTTAATTCTTAATTGATATTATTACAAAAATAAAAGATCGAATGATTTTTTAGTTAAGAAATTTGATAATTAATTAGATATTTCTAGAAAAATATTTACTAATTTGCATCGAAACACTATTTATTTTATGAAGTCATTCAATGACAATTAATACTTGAATTGAAGTGAATCAAAATTAAACTTGACTTAAAAAGAATATATCAACTCATTTATGAAATCTTTAATTTAATAATAATTTTCTATTATAATAAGAGAAAATAGCAATAATATAAACAAATAAAAACAATGAAAACATACTTATCATTCGAGGTTAGCTGTGACAGCAGCCTGTTGAAGTCCAAATTACCGGTGACTTGTTGCAGTTCACTTTGTGGCAAATTCGCCAATTTGATTTTGAATTCCGTAAGGATATTCTTTTTTTCTTTCACGTCTGTCGTTTCGTTCAGAAGAGTTAATTTTTCATCAAACCACTCCATAACTGCAAATTCATTGACACAAAGACAAGTCGGAATACAGTTTTATAGCGTTTTTCTTTGGTTAGTTCTGTCAGGTTCTGCTAGGTTCTGTGGTTCTAGAACGGTTCTGGAACTGAAACAGAACCAAAGGTTACTTAGCAGAACTAAACAAAAATGAACATGATTATTAT
>JABFPJ010004447.1:0-13805 GCA_022817425.1 Gryon sp. ZL-2020 | reverse complement strand
CTTGCATAATCTTATATGATATTTCATGAAAAACCAATTGTCATTTTTGTGGGAAAAGTATATTATTTCCACCCTCTTTTCTATTCTGCATCAAAAAACGAACATCCACATTACAACAACACAACGTCAATATTTTATCGCTGATAATTTATGCCGTTCAATTAAACGAAAAATAATTCGCGCGCGCAATTCTGACGCGAAAATGGACTTTTGATTAAAAGCCGAGTGCAAATGTACGCAAGAGTGGCCGGATGTTTTCTGAAATGCATATTTTTATCCACATTACAACACCAGCGTGAAAAGAGTTAACCGTGGAGCTTCTGGATTTTGCGAACACTTAAACGTCAGCGCCAGAAGCACTCGGGTTTTAGACAAGTCAGGACAGGGTCGCGCGTCTCACAGAGACGAAATCCATTTCCATTTTCATCCGAAGCAACTCGACCATTTTAGCCTGCTTCAAGCATCGAGTTATTTCGCAACAAACACTCGGCTTTCTGCCTGCTGTCTAAACTTCTCGCAGCTAACAGACATTTTGTTGTCAGCGAGAAAGTCAAGGAGTTCGTTGTAAAAATGATACACGTTTTGTGTGTTAGTTGGTAAATTATATATACTGACTTAACTTTCAGTTTATTGATTTTTTGGACATTACACCGTTCGTGTAACTTGGATTTACTCTTTTTCTCTACAAAATTCAAAAAAATGAAAGCAAATTTCACGTTAGATGTCAAAATATTTAAAGTGGTATTTTGATATATCACGTTATTAAATTTTCCAATTTCTAACACTATTATAATATATAAATTATTATAGTTTAATTGTAGTTTAACGAATGATTACTTTATATTAAATTGTGTACAAAAAAGTGCTAAGCTTGAATGGATGTTAATTTAGTTCATATTCTAAGTTTGAAATTCCCAATTAAGGAAGTATCTATTCATTCGAGCATATCCCAATCGATTACAAATCCTCACTTATATGCACCTCAGTGAATTTCCACGAACACAACAAGATGGTAATAGTCTTAGTATGTATGAAAGTTTGAAACAGTGAAGATTTAGGGGTGTTAAGCAGGAGCTCGTTAATACTAGCCGTGCGGCAAGTAAACACACGTGTTTTCCTGTAAGCTGGTACATATAGATCCTATGGGGTGTTTAGTACGTATTAACTAACGCAAAAGGAGTAGGAGGAAAGGAATTCTCGAGGAGATTCGGCCTGAGAAGAAGAGGGCCTCGATTGCGCTTAGATGTTCGTATTGAGGGTCGCCAGCGGAGAAACAGCAGAAGATGCTTCAAAAGGGATGCGATTGCAGAGGATACGCCTGCGCGTAACCATGGCCACGCGGACTCCTACGCCCTCGCAACGGGAAGACCCTCTTCCTCGCACCATCAATCTGTCTGTCTCTATCACGCTTTTCTCCCCATTCTCCATATCTCTCATATCATACCATGGCATCCCATCGTGAAACACCGTCGCTTTTGCCTTTTAGAAGAGTCACTTCATCTCATCCCGTTACCACTCGACTTCTGTTCCTCGCTTATAGACACACGACAAACTTATTCCATTTTTAATGCGAAAACTCAGAGCTTTATATTCATCAACAACTCGCTGCAATCGGATCAAGATAAAAGAAAATTACTTTCATAAAACTTTTATTTTATCTAAACTTCGAGAGTACATGTTTTTTTTTGTCGGAAATTCATTTGTACTTTTGAATAAATTATATGTAGTTGATCGATAATGTCTTGTTGTAAAGTAAAAGAAATTTGCAGCATTTTAATCATGTTTTTCCATAATGGATTTTTCAAGTGCCAACGTATTTTAGGTTAAGTAAAACAACGTGATCTTCTGGCGTGCTAAATAGTTTAAGATTAATTACAAGTGATCCATTCAAGATTACCCAAATATCTTTGAGCAAATATATTCGGCCTGGAAACAGCCATTCGTAGTTACAGACAATTCAATTTACATTAACAGTGGTTTAGACTGGATTAACCGCGAATTCCAGTCTGGCAAAATAACTGATTACAGTTTCTCTAAACTATTATTAATTGATTAGATGTAGACAGAAACGTGCATTTTCGCAGGGATCAGTTTCTCATGTATATAACATCGACAAGCTTCCAATAAGTTACTTTGATCAATTGATTGATCTATTTGGCAATGTATTGATAACCTGTTTGTCATGCAGCATCCGATGGCAATGGTCAAACTGCGACTTTCCAATGAAAGGTTAGGAATCCAAAAGTGAGTACGCGAGAGTAGAAATGCGGTCGGAATTTCTATAAGGGAATTTCTGTTTCCAATCTTCGTAAACATCCTTGGAAAAAAGGAACGCGCAACAACAGTGTACATCTTCAACGTTCTTCAACTCGTCAATATCCCCGATATCAAATGGAAAATCGAAGGTCATTTATTTTAAATCATGATTTTGGATTCTTTCTTATTTTGTCGTGAATTTTCTTTTTGCGAATGATGTAGAAATAAAAAGCATTTTTAGATTTAAAAATGCATGTTTGCACATGAAAATGATAGAACGATGAAGGAAACTAAATTTTCATTTTCGTTCTTTGAATATGTGTGTTTGAGTAATTGTGTTTAATTTTGAAATATCTACACATGTCATGTACTAACACCGCATCAGCTTCATAGGTGTTAGTATCTATCGTGTAAGCGTGACTGGCCTACGCATACCGAAATGGCGCAATGTGTTGCGGAGTAGAACCAATATCATTATATATATCGTAGACGACTCTATTTCTCCGACTCAGAATATAGTTTTCGACGTAAAATATTTCTGCATATTTTCAGAAATAAATACATTTTAAAGCAAAAATTCAAATTGCCTTACTTAAATTACTGCACAAATTGTTGCAGAATATATAAGTATAGTCATAATAAATTTGTCCGATTTTTAATCAACAAATAGAGGCAATGTTGAAGTAATTTGACAAAAGAGAAAAGAAAATAGAGCACCTGTTTTGTAATTTCGTAATACACTTTCTTTCATAAACTCGTGAAAACGCCGGCAAACTTGTAATTTGACTTAATTATAACAAAGTGTTGTGTTTAACACGAATGCCGATTGTGCGAAGTAAAGTGATTTTCACGGCAGAGAAGCTGTTATAATTTTTCTATTGGTATGTCGTGTATCTGGGTGACAAGCGAGATTGTATGGGCAATAAAGCCGTTTACGCACAACTAACCGCGCCATGGAAAGTACAGACCGATGCTGCGTGCGCTTACCATTTACTATCCACGTTACTGCTATTCGTATACATAAATCGCTTTACGATCTGTCGCTCAACACAAATTTTATGAGCAAACGGGTATATAATGCACACTATTTAACGCGCCACATTATGTATATAAGCCGCGTGGAAATTCACAAAAGACTTACATAATAATACACCGCAGACGGCAAACGTTATCACGTCACCTAAGCATTCCGCTAAGGACAAAGGTATAATGAAAAAAAGTATACCGCATTGACCTTGTATGTCACTATGTATGTGCCGAACTGTGGGTTAATGTATACGTCAGATTATAGGCGTCGATCAATTTGTCGATTTCCCAAAATGGGATGCAATAGGCAGTCATAAAAATTGGGTTATATTTAAATTCTGACCTTAATACAGAATGGGGAAATCTATCGTGTTCTATCGGAGATGAACCCTCGGAACCTTGGGAATAAATTCCATTGGGTTTGATATTATCTCTGTATTCTAACAGGAAGTTCCAGAGTGAGGAACTTCCTGTTAAAATACATAGATATCTTCAGGGATTTATTTCGATTTCATTTGCAAGTTTTTTGTACGGTTAGTTTAACTGTATTCAGTGATTAGATATCAGTTTTTGAAGATGATAGAAGAACATTTTTCTATCAACTTGACGTAAATATAACTTTACACATTGTTTAATACTGCAAATAATTTATAATATACCTTACATTGACAACCATAAATCCGGAAAATTTACTGTTTTCAGTAGCAATATGGATCTTTCGACAAAAAATCGTCCAATTTCATAGGAAAACCTTTCATTTTTACTGTTTTTCATTTCAAAATTTGATACAGTTTTGCTGAAGGATCCATAATGCTATGAAAAACTTAAAAACTTCCACATCTATGTTTGTGAGTGTAATCAAATAAGTATATTATTATATAAATTAAAGAGTATACTCTGACTAACAATCTAAATGATTTCGACATCGAATGAATAATTTAACGAAATCAAAAATTTATCATAATCACTTATAACTCATTCTTTTTAACTCTAATCTCATATGCTTGAAATCGCCGGCGCTTTGTTGGTTAGTCTCTCGTGAAATCACTTAGAATGCGTCGATTGCTCGCGGCAAGTGTATATCTCGCGCTTCAATGTCGCAGGCTAAGTCTTCGTCTCGACAATCTGTCTCGATGCGAGCAAGCAGCCTTTAAGATAACGCGCGCAGTGGTAAGAACGAGAGAGGTGGTGCCGTTGAGATAGAACACAGAGGACAAGATGATGGATGGTCGTACCACCCTTAAACCGCGGCAGCGCCAGGCAAGGGCGTCCCGACGCTGACGACGATGCTGACGCTAATGAGCAAAATATGAGATGCTTCACGTCCGCCCCCGTAGTCTCTTGTTCGTCTTATTTTTTTTTGTTCTTAACAACCCCCTTCTCGCCACCAATCCTGCGCTCTCTTTCTTGGTTCGCGACCTTTTTCACATTTCCCTTCGTATCGATTGTCGTCGCGTTTGATAAAGACGAACGAGAAGAGGAAAAAAAATATGGAAAGTATGGAAAAAAAAGCAGGCGCGAAAAGTCGCGCGAAAAGAAAGATAAAAAAGAAAAAGAACGAAAGAATTATGATGAACGATCTATCATCGCTTTTACGTACTATTTTGTTCGCGTCTCATTTTTCTTGGATCATTCGTGAGCATCGTTTTATCAACTTCGCAACTTCCTCATCAGCGTGGTTGATTATAGGATTCTGATGTTAAATGCCCTTATTCTCCCGAGAGACATTGCCATCGGCAGAGCGCGGTGTTCTTTTCTATATATATATATGTGTATATATATATATATAAAATGGCGTCATTTTCCATCGTGGGCTTTTAAAATATATAACTATAATGAAAGATAATTACAACAAAAATGAATAACCTGGGCTGTCAAAAATATAAGCGATGACCGTACGCGCTATATGTTAAAGCAAAAGGCGAGATATTAATATTTTTGTAAAAGCCTATGGAGTCCTGGCAGCATGACAGCGAAGGCCGCTCGAGCGACACTACGAATGCCCTTCGGCATTGGCAAAAGCGCGGTGATGATCATCCTTCGGGCTGTAATGGTTAATTATGCAGATACGCAAATTCCAAAAGTCTATAGATGGAGTGTGAATGATGTCGCAAAACGAAAAGAAATTTATACAATTATCTATTTTTTAATGTAGATTTTTAAGTTATACGCTCATGTGTGTTGATTTTTATTCTGTATCATCTATAACAAAACACAATTTTTTGTGTAATTTTTTATTAAAGTACATTTTCGTCTATTTTCAATTAAATTGCAAAAATATATATGAAGTGCATAATTGATATCCCCTGAAATTCCTTATATTGCCATTTTAAGATACATTTTATATCATACAAATATTTATGATTACCAATTTTGATTCGTTCTATTATTTTCTGTTAAAATTTAGTCAATTTCTTTGACTAATTGCAGAATATACTTTTTTTCTGGAATTTAAATACATGTCAACTGTATTTCATTGAAATAATTAGTCAATTTTATTAAACAAAGCAAAGAGTCTGTTATTCGAAAAAATAGAAAATAAAATAAATAAATGTTCAATCTGCAACTACACAAAGAAACACAATTAATCTGGTTGATTTAATTGCATGGAATCGTAATTCATTTTCAGTCGCATCATCAAGCGCTGGACAACATAAGCATCTTGTCTCGTCTTTGTCCATGCTGAAGTGAGGGAGCGGCTGTTAGAACAAAATGAAACGAAACGCGTCCCTTTTTCACTCGTTCGCAAGCAACTCGCGAGTCTCTTGGTAAAAACGCGCATGGACATCCGGTTTGCGAATGCCTCGCGGTGGTAGGAGGTTGAAGGGAGAAGCGAACGATCTACTTCGTTAATGCATGCTCTTTGCTGCGTATCTGTCTGTCCGTCACGCATACGCCGCTTCTCTCTTTTCGCTATGTACCCTGCGGGACCAAGTGTTAACGAGGGACCTCGAACGCATTATCCATTAATTACGGGGCCAGTGAATGGTAACGTTGCAATTACGAAAAAATGGAATATTGAGGAACTTCAAAGGAAAGTGAAAATGATGAGAATTTATAAATATAATATGTATGCGCGTAGCAAATTTAGCACTATGTAGAAGAAATTTTTTGGCAAAGTGAATCTTATAAATTGAAACATTTTATGTAAAAGGTGCTTCTTGTAAAGTTAGTCCAATGATGGAAATAATAAAGAATCAAAGGTAAATAGAAAAAGCGAGGTTAAGGAAGAAGTTAGGTATATTTTTGGAAAATTTCATTCTTTAGTACACTTTAATGATGTTACATTTTTTATATTCTTGAAGTTTATATATATATATCTTATGATGAAAACGGGAGAGAAAAAGAAAGAGAAAGAAGGAGAAAGTCAATTAATTTAGCGAATTATGGACATCAGCAAGTAAACAAAGCGTCGTTCGATCTGTCTTCGATACATTGTGGGGCTAGAAGGGTGTCGACGAGCCAACCAAATGCGAGGGATTACGAGCGAGGGCAAGGGTGGATGAAAGGATATCACAGTAGAATAGTAGGGATATCAATCCTTGAATCCCGAGACTTCTCCTAGGCTGCACTTTCGCAGTTCTCAACCGCGAAATCGTCCGTTCGAATTTATCGCCGTCGTAACCAAACTCTTGCTTGCTTCCTTCCTCCTTCCCTCTCTCTCTCCCACTTCCACTCTCTCCTTCTCTCTCATTTTGTGTGTTTTCTTAAACTATTCTCGTCTCTCTCATTCTCTATATCTATCTCACAGATTTGTTGCTCATAAAGCACAAACGTCAACTGCAAAAGACCATTCGTCCCTAAGCTTTTTTTTTTACTTATTCGTGAAAAGTGTCTCCTACGATAAGAACTAAAACATCTTGTAGATTTTTAATGGCGTAATGCTTGCAGAAGATGCAAGACTTATTAGTGTATTTCTCGTATTTCAATTTTTACTGCGCATAAAAGCTGAACATTAGCGATGGATCGAAATTATGTTGAAAGCACACATGCGAAATAAATTGAAGATAAGAATGATAGCGTGTCTTTGGTATGTTCGGCCCGAAGTTGTCGAAACTGTTAAATTGCGGCTATATTGAAATCGGGGTCATGGCACAGTAAAACACTAAAACTTCGGACATATAAAACTCCGCTAGTAAAGTGATCGCGGCGCATTCAATACGAGGTGCTTTATGAGCAGCACAAACTTTTGTCAAAAGATTTCATAAAATTGGCACTCGCGATTTAACATTGATATCACCTCTATAGTAATGACAAAATGTGAACGAGTTATTGTAATAATGACATTTCCATAGACAAGAAATAAATATATTCTCGATTGAAGAAATGTTATCGCACATATTCCTAAATAGCAGAAAACAGAAATTCCGGTATACTTTATTATTGTCGAGAATCAGAGTTAAGATCGACTTCGTAATTATTAGTAATTAGGAAACCTATCATTGACTTAATACAAGTGATGCATTCTTATGAGGACATTTCCCTTCTTAAATCACGTGAGGTATTTATAACTATGAAGAAAGGAAAATGTGTTGTTGTAATCGCATTAACAAGCGCGATAGCAATCTTACGTGAAATACATTATGACAGAGTTAAAAAGAAGCTGTATATATATACAATGACTGGTTGTTAACATTAAACTATATCTGGATTGAAATAATCTCGTTGTCTTTCTATCGATGCAAACACTTTCCGACTTTTATTTCGGGCTTTTCGTTTCTTATTTCCTGTCGTTTTCACTGTACCTTGATTCTTATTCTTTGATATCACGCGAATAGCCTTTCTAATTGCTCTTGCAGGGAGTCGTCCCCGAACATAATAAACCAATTCCTTTCTCTCTCGGTTTCGTCTTGCTCTTCGTCGCAAGACAGGGGTTGAAAGGGAGCCGAAGAGGGTCGGCAGGCGGTTATGGGAGGGGCAGAGAGAAAGAGAGGGAGGGGGGAGGGGAAGGGGTGTTCTTTCCCTCCGTGACGGAGGAGTTGAGAGTGCCGTTGAATATGCATGAGTCTGCTTTCTATCTACCGTCCTAAAAACATATAGCTGGCAAACCAACCTTCCAACCAACCTCTCCACCAGCCCCGCGCACTTGTTCGCCAATCAATGTCTACTATTTTTGGTATAAGAATTCATAAATCAAATCACTTTATTTCATGCAGATGAAAATATTTTATTCTACAGACTCCCGTTCATTCAAAAAGCAGGCACACTGACGAGAAAGATCTTGTGTGCTTGGGTTTGAAATCTTCGTTTCAGCCAGTCTTGCCAACGGCCGCCCAACACTTTCATTACTGTCACCTTAATGATGCTATTACATGTCACGCCGTTATAAATCACATTTTCATTATATAAGATATAATTTCCAACTTTTTGCACGTTTTTAGGAATGCACGCGGAATACATTATAACGTCGCTGCATGTATTATCATGCTAATCGTTCGCTTTTCGTCGTAGTTCAAGGTTGCTCATAAAGAATTTATGAGAATCCCAACACTGGCGCTACGTCAAAATACACCGCAGCGTAATCATACGTAAATCAGATCGTCGATCAGTAGCCGTCGATCCTTGTTTACGACAAATTTCCTTCCTTTGATACTTTTTTTTTCTTCTTCTTTCAATTTTTCTTTTTTTCGTTTTCTTCCTTTAACCATTGACCTTAATAGGCAACACGACTAACAATCATTTTTCATCGGCTCCAGTCACTTAGCCAGTCTGTGATCCGCATGCAAAACACAAATCCGCCGCTGGGATCGGTCATTGATCATCCTGCCAGTTTCCGCGTCCATTATCTTCTCGCGTTTTCGCTTTTCAAAAGCCCAGAGCTTCGGGTCAAACCCAGTCATCCTGTCGCCATCTGTGCGACGTCTCGCAAAGCACGGTAGCCATTTTGTTTCTGGAGGTGGCCAGAAGGTCGCCGTGGTGTCGCGGCACACCCGCGCATGTCCATTAGTCCCTCCTCCCGGTCTCCACTTCGACGTATTTTCCCCTCCGAAGTACCGTCGACGAGTCTTTGATCTCCCCACTTTTTCATCCGTTCACCCTCTCTCCAACTTTTCCGTTCGTTCCCCACCTCAGTTCCCACTTCCCACTCTGTGTCTTACCCCTCCGTAAGTTTTCCTACGTAACTTCCCCTACCGACAAGCAGAAACCCACTGTCCTCTCACCTCGCTAGCCCAACGATCCCTGCCGTCATGATATTATCACTCCGTTTTACTCGCGATTTATCGGCCTTTATCAACTACATTGCCACCGAACCGTCACGTCACTTTACACCGTTTCCTGGTCAACCTCGGAATCGACAACCTTCCCACCGTTGATTCCAACTGCAATTACAACTCTAATCCTTTCGTGTTAAAGTGCATTCGCTTTGCCAGTTTTGTTTATCTTTTCTATTTTATTTGATCTTCAGTTTCTGTTACTTTACTCCACTCAAGGTCACGAAAAGAGTTTTCCACTTGTTCATTAAGTTCGCCTTTTTTATTAATGAACTTTTACGATGCCCCGGCAGATTGAATATAAATGATTGAGCGAAACTTTCAAGTCAATATTTTAGTTTCACGCAATTTTGCTAAACTTGAACTTGCTGTATTGAAAAGCTAATTTCATTTTTAACTAAGAAAATATGTAATATATTGCGAATATAATTCTAGATAGAAGAAAATGCTCTTTTCTGTTGAAAATGTTTCTTTCTCTTTTAATTAACAAAGATAAACGATTTGTAGATAAAAACTGACGAACAAGCATGTCTTAATTTTCTATTCAATCAGACCATATAAAGACTTCAACTATGTAATAGTTTGCTTTATGCCGTTACAAACTAAGCAAGACCCGTGTACAGTGCTATTATTTTTAAGGCATAAATTTGAATTGCATTATCCTTGTTGTTGACACCGTGATATGCCGCTTGTATTAACATTATCATCAATCAATAAAAACAAAAGTGACATGCATCAGCTGGCGTGCATCTTTTGATTTTGATGAAAATTCTTCTCGGTTTGGTTTTTTTGAAAATGTCGTGCGAACAGGTATTTCGAGCAGAATATCAGAGTGGAATAATCCATCTCGACAAGGCATCAGAACGGACGCGCTCTCAAACGCCGTCCAGTGGAAGGAAGAGTCTCGCGCAATTCTATTTCCTGTCGTCGTCGTCGTGGTCGTCGGTTAGCATCCTGTTCCTTGCCATGTGCAACGCGGAGAGCCGCGAGGAGGACGCCAAATGTGGGAAACGATAGAGAATGATAGCATGGAACAGAAGAAAGACACAACTTTGGGACGAGATAACAGAAGAAAGAGAACAAGAGAGAGAGATAGAGAAAGAGGAGCAAAGAGAGATAGAGAAAAAGCGAGAAAGAGATGGCTGGAGAAGTGAAACGAGGATGGTAGAATATGTGCGAGCGAGATGGAGTGAGAAGGACAATATGAGAAAGGTGGCGGAGGAAGTGAGATGGATGAACAGGGATCCGATGATAGTACGGTAGAGTGCTTTCGAGGTGAGTGCAGTCGACTCACCGAGCTGCACGGTCTGGTGATTAGCGCCGCCCCCTGGGGACGGTAACCACCAATCGGTGGAGGGCGTCGCGACGCCGCCGTTGCCGGTTCACCCAACAACCACGAACCCACGCTACTGGTCCACACAATCGCGGATAGCAGATAGCGACGAGCAAAGCCACGACAAAAATCAATCACCCGCTGCTTCCTCCTGTTCTAGGCTCTCTCCTGCAGCTACTCTCTCTTTCTCTCTCTTTCTATCTATCTCTCGCTATTTTGTCTCTCTTTTTCTCTCGTCGTATTTTCCACTTCCGTCTCTCTTCTATCGCTGTGTTTCGTGTAACTTAACTTATGCGAATGTCCATATGTATATGTTATTGCGTACACACATGCTTAACATTTGTCTTTATAGGATATACCGTTTATGGCGGATAGTCATATTGAATGAAACAGAGAAGTGGGTTTAATTTCAGATTACAACAAAAAATTTTAATGTTCTCGTATGGATTTAGATAAAATGCTTTTATTGAATATTGGAATTAAGGTTAGATGAGAATATGTATCGCTGTTGTTTAAATTTGGGTTTTTAGGTTTATTTACAAATTCTCCAACTTCGGATCTTTACATTTATTAAATCTCAAATAAAAAAAAAATTTATTTTATAATTTGATTTAAAAAATAATATGTTTAGTTACAAATCTAAAAACAATTGTTACACTTATTTAACCATAAAATTAGCAAACAGTTAATTTAGCGAAAACATATGACTGTTTTTTTATATATATATTCATTCGACATAATTACTTGTAGTAAAAAAAAGCATGCGAGAATTTATACAAGCAGTCTGAAAGCTATATCTTTATCGAAGAAGTTTCATCTTCAGGGGTTTTATGTTTCAACTTTACTACGTAAAGCATCGATGATCATTTGCAAATGTTTCCCAGATCGACGACTCGTCGTGCATTTTGATGGTTCTAGGTTCTTCTCTCGTCGTCTATCGCGAAAGGGAAAGCTCCCTCTCTCGCGCGCGCGGCACGTGCAATAGGAAGATTCGTTTTGAGTGCCTCGCGCGAGACGAGAGAGGCCAAACTAAGAAATTCTAATTCCTATTGGCGCCGAGATTAGAATGACTTTAATCGAAATAGTTGAACGACGAGACTAACATTTTTAACTATTTGCACACCAACGCTTTTCTCTCAGCGTACCTGAAAGTGATTAAACCACTTTTTTTCTCTCATTTTCTTTACATATTCTAAAATAAAAAAGAGAAAAGCCGTATGTTCTGATTCGCGTTTATATAGTTGATAATTTAGTACCCGAGTGATGTTATTTTTAGCACAAACTTGATTGCTGAGTTTATACATTTCGTTATGCTACACTTTTCCCATACAATTACGACTCGTTATTTATTACGACTTTGATATGAGATGCGTTATGACTTTATTGTTCTATTGCGAGATGCACAAACACGTGTCCGCGTGAATCAATCGAAGGAAAACTGTGTCGGAAAAATGTATTGCGATGCAAGAAGTTGAACAGCAAGTGCGACGAGGCAATTTAACGTCACGGCAAGTTAATTTGCCGCTATACATATACCAGTGCAATCTTTTTTCTTGATCGTATATATACATCGGCGGTGCATTATTCGCCACCTCGGCGAATGCGTTTTCTCCGCTCGGTTGAAATACAGCTGTGCCGGAGCATGCGCGATATAATGAATTTTGATTTTGTTGAGGAATTGAAATTGTATATCGTGTTTCTTGATGAACTTGAGTTTTGATTATTATATGAAACACAATTGCGTGGGCTTACTCTCTCCTGTGCTCATGTCAATGTTTGGTTCCCGTATTCCAAATAGAAATCGATAGCATCAATCGTCGTCGTTTTACACATTGTTTCTGTTGCATTTACAAATGCATCTTTGTTAAAACATTATTGCAGTTGCCACAATTTCCTAATAAATAAGTAAATGATTTCGTATATTTTTATGTAACAAATAAGTGTTTATTCACATTAAAACAATTTTAAATATATATTATTAATCAATCCAGATAAAGATTATTGAAAATTTTAATTAATATAAAATACAGTCTCACTTTAAAATTATTTATTTTCTTAAATTCTGTCTTCAAATTTACAAATTTCAACAAATATTTATATTTAAATATCAAATATCAGTCTTTAATAATTTGACAAAATTTTAATATTTAATTGATCGTAATTAAGAATTAATTGTAAATTAAATATAACAAAGTATAAGCGTAATGAAGTCCTACATATGACTGTTATATATATATAAAACTGAAAACGTGAGTACTTGAAGTATTTAAAGCTATAATCAAACATTCACTTATTAAAAATATTAATTAACTCTCATAATCCTGCATTTCATAACATCGAACTTGAGTATTCACATTTGATAAGGATTAATAAGCGATGAAACATTTGATAATAATTGTAAACACGCAATTATAAATTGAATTCAAAGCTGAACCGCTCTTTATATATAATTTTCCAAACATATCTCTTGCATGTACATTCCATTCGCACCTGACTTTTATTGAAATAGATCTCAATTAAGGAAAACAATGCTAATCAACGGTTGATCAAGAAAACGTTCGCAGATCAAGATCCGCTACAGTAATCTAACAGCGACGAGGCACGCATTAGCCCCAGCTTAACCGGAGATGAACATTGCTTCATTTCTCACGGAAATAATGGCGATACACCCGTCCCACGATTATTATTTAATATACGCCGTATAGTCTGCGTGCTATTTTGTTTTCTTTTTTCATTATTTGCTCTGCTTTTTTTCTTCTTATTATTTTTTTTCTTCCTTATCACACGACGACAGCGAGTCCCCGAATGTTCCCACGTGGCACATGGAGTCACTGTATTTTACAGCCTTTTACGAGCGCACGTAAACTCTTCTCTTCAGTCGGCGATGACGACTTTTCTCGTACGATCCTTCCCACGATTGCGTTGTCTGTACAGGACGTCGCTACTCCTGGATATATATATACATATATATATATTGT